>JBCEWE010000842.1:0-58358 GCA_039877035.1 Silurus lanzhouensis
TGAACCTAACACCTAATGTGCTAAACTTAACTGAGTCAATGCAACAAGATGACTTGACTAAATCAAGTTGTGTCAACAAATCATTTTTTACAGTGTAGGACCACATGCAGCTAAAAGCAACCTTTCTGATTCCGTAGCATCTCTGGATGGTGTTTGTGTTTCAGCGTGTACAGCAGTTAAAGATCTTGGTGTGATTATTGACTGTAGTCTTTCCTTTAAGACTCACGTGAATAATATCACCAGGATCGCCTTCTTTCACCTTAGAAATATTGCTAAAATTAGAAATATGATGTGGTTACAGGATGCAGAAAAACTAGTTGATGCTTGTGTTACTTGTAGATTAGACTACTGTAACGCTTTACTGTCTGGGTGTGTGAGTAAGTGCAGAAATAAGCTTCAGTTAGTTCAGAATGCAGCAGCAAGAGTCCTCACTAGATCTAGGAAATATCACCACATCACTCCTGTTTTAATCAGTCTACACCTGTTTTCCAATCAAATCTCACACTGATTATAAAATACTACTACTGACTATAAAGCACTTAACGCTCTCACACCGCAGTATCTGAGTGACTTCTGTACCAGTCTGATCCTCCACGCCTACTTAGATCAAAAGCTGCAGGATATCTGTCGGTATACATCATAAGGTTTAGAGTGATTTTTGCCTTACTTTTCTCCAAAACTCCACAGTAAAATGACTTAACTTATAAATAAGAATATAATAACCAGGATCGCCTTCTTCACCTTAGAAATATTGCTAAAATTAGAAATATGATGTCGTTACAGGATGCAGGAAAACTAGTTCATGCTTTTGTTACTTCTAGATTAGACTACTGTAACACTTTACTTTAACCGTGTATTTTCAAGATGTGGCCTTAACCTCAGTGTGGTTCATTCACTATTTATGCTGAGAACCTGCATTAAGGTGGTACTAAATTTATTAAATGTACCATTAACATGTTGGAACTCAACTTGCTCTGACCTCAAATCAGGCTCTAAAACTGTAGCAGTTCTCCTCCACCCACACGGGGGAGACTCCTCCATGGAAGTTACGCTGAGTTACAGGAAGTCATGTTTTTTCTGTAAGTTCTGTAGGTGGACGATTTTATTGCATCTCATGTAAAAATTGCAGTAGCAGTTCTACAGAATTCACGTCTCAATGAGAGAAAAAAGCTCAGCTTTAGTAACTCATCCTGCTTTTAATAAAAAGAGAATCTCAGCATCTCCAACTAGAAATACAATGTGGATTCTGTTCAGGTTCATACAGCAGGTGATGAACTCATCATCAGTTTGCATGTTAATGAGCTGGATGAAGCATTTATTCATTTTATTTATCCAGTTATCATCTGTTACCTGTTATTTCAACAAAACCAGATTTTCTCCTGCAAACCAAGTTCAAGAAAATGCTACAAGGAATTGACTCCCATGTCGTGTTTGCTGGACTTTAGAATGTAATACTTTATTGCACTGAGGTGCTTTAGTACCTAAAAGTCTACATTTAAACATATTTATAATTTTATAATGAATAATTTGTATTATTATTATTATATGCAGATTTACACATTTATGAAACCCAAAGGGATAAAATGATTAAATTCCTAATAATTGATTTTTGCTTAAACAATAAAACTGGACTGGACTGATCCTGCTGATCAAAGCAAGAAACATTCATAAATCCCCCAAAACTATAATAATAATAATAATAATAATAATAATAATAATAATAATAATAATAATAATAAATAATAATATTAATATTAATAACTGCAGTTGGTCAGATGTCAGTCTCACACTGCCCTCTAGTGGCCCTGTCAGGACTTTCTAATTACTTAATTCTGTACAAATATTATTAATGGTGTTTAGTTATATGTGATGTTAATCTTTTACAAAGCAACATTTTTTTCTTAATAATATTAAATTGTCTAAAACTTAAACTGTTGATTAAATCAGCTGATCAAAATTAATGTAATAAATAATGTAGAAATAACGAGTACAGATTTAATAACATTTAAACAATTTATTTTGTCAAAAACATTTTATAAAATCCAGTTTTTATGGTGAGAAACTGCATGAAGTTACTATTAAATGTATTAAAAGTATCATTCTACATACAAGAACTCAATCAAACATGTTAGAATCCAATATAAACTTATTAAACCTCAAATCAGACTCTGAACTGTACGAATGCTATTTGTTCTGTTATTGAACTAGAAACAGTGAATGTTGAGATGGGAACTGATTATTGTCTGTATATATGCAGGTCAGGGGTTTTTTCATGCTGGAACACCGTTCATTACAATGAGACGATGATGTAAGATGACGAGCCAAACCACGGAGACGAAGCTGACTGAGGTGAACCCCTCAAACTAACCCAGGAACAGAGAAGGAACTTTCTGACCACCTGCTGGTTTTGCACAAACAGAACAGAAGTTTATTTTTCTGGAGTGAGACTGCTGAAAAAATATTTTTAAGGAACAGAATGTTTCATGTTACAGATTTTTCTAGAACTGTGGAATCGAGTCATTTACCAGTGAATCTTTAGATTCAGACTCAATTGAACCAAAACTAGAACTGACTTTTTTGAGTTATTGTTACACTGTTGCTAACATTATTATCAGATTTATTATTATTATTACTAACACATTATTAGATATTACGTTCATTATAATGAAGTTTTGAACTAAATGAACAATTCCCTATGTTATGTTATAATTATCTCATTCATACAACTGAGCAGTTGGGCCCATGATAGCAGCTCCAACAGTCATTTAGTTGAATCTTCTGAGGAGAAGTGGCTTCCACACACCAGCCATCAACCACAAAAGAGGTTCAAGCAGTCTCCAAACTCAGCACCTGTTTCAGCTCTACCAGTAAGAGTGAGAGACAGAAAATCCCAGTCTTCACTGGTTGTATCCCCCAACACACCTGAAGAGAGGTGGAATCAGGATTTTACACCCCAGCCAGTCTGTAGACCATCTGTCATAGCACTTGTTGATGAGATGTTGGGAACGGGCTACAAACTGTTCATTGACGACTTCTACACAAGTCCAGCACTGTTTAGAGATCTCCTAAAAAAAAAAACATCTGAGCATGTGGGAATTTCAGTCCACAAACCCTCAAACCATCACCAACAAGCTTCTGAAAAAAGCTCCTCGAGGCCTCATCACTGGCTGAGAGAAAGGATGTGCTGTTTGTAGAATGGAAGGATAAAAGGAAGGTCCAGATGTGCTCCATCATTCACAGAGGCACTGAAGGAAGCATTGTGCTACTTTTATTTTCATTACTTTCTTCTTCTACTGTTTTTCTAATGTTCAAATACCAGTCTTATGCTTATTGTGTGAATGTTATTATTCCCAGTACATTGTTATCAGCTGCTTTTCCTCAAACAGACGGAGGGAGAAAAGGACTACACACAGTCTCAGAATAATGTTTATAGGAATCTCCTTTTTATTGTATTTTCTTCAAAGTTGAAATATAAACTCATTACACATGTGACTTTTAACCCGTCACTATTCTGGATTGTTTCAGGACCGAATTCATGTGTTTATATATAAAAAAGAATGTTTTATGACGTACACATTTTTTTCTAAGGAACTTCAGCATCTTTGGATGATGTTAAGCCCAAAGTGTGTTATTTAAAAGAGATGTAAATTGTGTATGTAGCACACTGTTGTCAGGAACTTTTACCATTGAAAGTCAGGAAGGTCATTTTCAGCTGTGAGGCCCAAAAAGTGGGACTGAAACCGAACAGGGTTCAAGAAACCGGGTTTATTTCATATAAGTAACAGTATTAGTTCAGTAAACTTCAGTTCATTTAAAGGAGAATTCAGTGCTGTTTAGTTCAGTAAAGTCTTCATTTAATCCAAAACTATTCCATTCATTAAGTTCAATTATCCTCAAATTAATATTTTTACATTAAATAAAAACAAATCATCCAGTTTTCATTGATGTTTATTTAGTGAATAATGCATTTAATAAACAATTGGTTTCACTCAGAATGACGTTTTATTTTTTAATAAGTAGTAAAAATGTGTTTTTTTTAATAAAACTCATCTGAAGCATACAGATAAAAATGCACCAGTTGGTTAAAAGGAAACATTTAAAAGTAAAACATTTATTCCAGCTCATAAATCCTATAAAACATGCAGCATTAAACATGAACTTCCAGCAGATGAACATCTCATAATCCTGTCTGGAAGTGAGAAATGTACAGGTTGTTTTTACTCCATACACATGAACTTACTTTGATCAGAAACACAATCATACTCCAAATCAATTAATCAATAAAGTCAATAAAGAATCCCAAACTGCTGTGTGTCTTGTCCTCGCTATTAATGACGTCATTAGAGCTCCACTACTTCTAATGACCTGCTGTGACAGTGAGCTCTAATACACATCACACTGCCACCTACTGGTCATTTATGATTCTGCAACATTCATAGAGTCACTCCGGTCAACTTCCGGTTCTCAACTCGGATTCACTCGCTTTATACACAGTTTACAGCCGTTTTTATCTTATTTATGACTGTAATATCGCTCTTCTCTCAGGAACAACAGAAAAGCTGTGAAGACATGATATTTTATCCGCTCTTTACCTCTGTAATGTGCGCATGCGCATAGTGTCAGGTTAAAGAGACCGGGTTACGACACAGACGGAGGGCGGGGCATCTCCCTGTGACGTCACAGTAAGGCAACGTCTACAATTGGAACGCGTCCCTGTTTCTCTCATTTCCGAGGTTTTTGCTTGTGAGTAAAGAGGCATAAACATGGAGCTCTTCAGAAGGTTGAGAGAGTTTTTTCGAACCAGAAGAACGAAGAAAACTAAGCAGATTGCTGAAATGAAGGAGAAGCTGGAACACATGGAGAAAGTAGTAAAGACTTGGATGCATTTTCTCTTCTAATGATAGAGAAATAACAGAAGAGAAAGAAGAGAAAGCCATTCTGCTACAGACGGTGCAAAAGCTGGAGGCTACTTTGGCTTCTGAGCGAAAGCAGCAGGAACAGGACTAACTGAGAGAAGCCAGAGCTGGCGAGAGAACAAAACAACTGGAGGAACGTGTTGCTCAGCTTGAGTTTATTTTGGAGCAGACCACCATGGACCAGCTCTGAAACTGAGACTGGAAAACTGGATGTGAGAGAGGGGACGAAGAAAAAGGGAGGAACAGTTCTCAGCTTGAGGTCCTTGAACAACCACCAGTCTTCCCTGAAAATCCATGAGACTGGAGAAAACTGTAGAAGGTGAGAGAGAGAGCTGGAGAGAGAACAAAAACGACTGGAGAACATGTTGCTCAGCTTAAGCTCACTTTGGACAGACCACCATGGAGCTCCAGTCTTCCCTAAAATCCATGAGGAACTGGAGAAAACTGTAGATTGTGAGAGAGAGAGCTGGACGAGAGAACAAACGAAGTGGAGGAACATGTTGCTCAGCTTGAGGTCACTTTGGAACAGACCACCATGGAGCCAGTCTTCCCTGAAATCATGAGAACTGGAGAAAACTGTAGAAGTGAGAAGAGCTGGAAGAGAGAACAAAAACGACTGGAGGAACATGTGCTCAGCTTAACTCACTTTGGAACAGACCACCATGGAGCTCCAGGATACTCAGAATCACTGTGAGAAAGTAAAAAATATGCAGAGCAGGAGAGAGATCATTTGATCAGAGACAAAGAGCGACTGGAGGAACGTGTTGCTAAGTTTGAGCCCACGTTGGATTTTAAAGAAAAACAAGAAGACGAAAGAGAGAAAACTAAACTTGACATAGAGGAGAGGAACAACTTACAGCTTCAGACCAACAGGGGGCTCCAGGATACCCAGAATCTCTGTGAGGAAGAAAAGAAGACTTCAGAGAATAAAACAGATCATTATATGAGAGTCCGAGAGCGATGGAAGGAAATTGTTGCTCAGCTGAGACAAGAAAACATTCAAAAGAAAAGGAGAAATAGAAAAAAAAGAAGTCGACAAGAGAAACAGAGAGTCTGAACATGCCTTTTTCCTCTTTCTGTTTCTCTTATGGTTATTTATGATAATTTTACACTTATAGTCAATAGTATAAAGCTGAGTGTAAAACTATTGTATCTTGTAGATCGTCTCGTCTTTTAATCATTTTTATTTCTGTCTTGTCAAATCTTTTTTTTATCTTTTTTTAATCTTGATTTTAATCTTTTACTACAAGAGACACAATAAACACTATTAACAACCATGATTTTTGTCTTCCTTACAAACGCTGTATGACCTCCTCATGGATTCTTCCACTTAGTTTATATCCCTCTTGTGGGGCAGGGGCTGTGGCTCGGGGTCATAATGCTGAGGGGGAGGGAGGTCAGGAGGGAGAGGGAAACTGGTCCTCAGTGCCACATTGTGCAAAACACCACACACCCTGATAATCTTGTACACTTTTAACGGGTGGTATAGAAGTCTTCCACCTGAGACATCCAGAGCTCCACATCTGCATTTCAGGAGGTGAGGAGCATCTGAGGGGTGAAGCCTCTGTCACCTGTCATATTATAGACTACATCAGGACAATGTTTACAATTTCTAAATGTTGTTAAAGTCACCAAGAAGCCAGTCATCACGTCCTGCAGCTGCCTGTAGTCTGTTCCCTACACTGCTATGTGTCAGGATAAAGGAATCATGTGCTGAAGCAGGTCAGTGTGCCACAGTGAAGGAAACCTGATGTATCGACTACCCACCTTAATAATAACATCCAAAATGACAGGCATTATGACACTCAGGGCAGATACCAGACCTCTAGCATGAGATTTAATAGAATTATATTATATCTAAAGAAGGTCTTTGTGAAAAAGATGATTATATATAATATTTATATAAAGTATTTCCCTGTCTGCCATTTCCCACTAAAACAACCTGTTGTCATTAACCCCAGAGTGGTGAGGACCTGTATTTGGATGGGGACGGCATGGTTCTGGTGTGTTTCCTCTGTAGTACTGGACCCAATTCAGCACATAGATCCAGGAGCACAGCTGTAGGAATCTAAATCAGCTTATTAGCCAGTCATCATCATGGCCAAGAAATCATCATGGTCCCTGGAGACTCTTTCTATCCTTAATCTTCCATTGGCACCGCAGCATTTATGATTTATTCCAGCTCATTATGGAAAGATAAAATAAACTGATATTTGGTCCTGTGCCATGAACATAAAAGCAATAATAGCTACAGAAAAGCTCCTGCTTCCCTCTGTAGCGGGTTTTTAAATCCCATTTAAAATGCTTTCAGTGATTCTACATTCTGTTTATATGAAGTGTTTTTACAGTTTGCATGTTAATTGGCTGTATGGTGCATTTAAGAGCATTTTAGGTGAATTTATAACCACATCTGTCTGGAAAAGACACGTGTCCAAATACTTTTGACCACACAGTGTGTATCAGCTGAAAAGCAGCAGCTTCGGATCAGTCGCGTTTCCTCTGGAATTCAATTGAAATATTACTTTTGATTTTTATTATATGAAATATTTTATATTCTTTATTTGATATTATTTAAATTATTAATACAGTGGAACCCGGTTATGTCGATGTCCTAGGGGGTCGCCAAAAAGCATCGAGGTAACCGATGATCGAGATAAACAAAAATCAAAATGGCGCAGTATATTAACGTGCTTGAAATTTCTTTATGTACATGATGTGCGTTAATAAATGAGAATGTGCATGCACGTGTTTTTGAAGGGTTTTTTACACAACAGCGTTGCCGCGATTTGTTTGATGAAGGCATGCTATAAAAATACATACAGTACATGTTTATCTGTCATGAATCCACCTGCCACGCCCCTTCGGCCCCCTTCAGCGTGTCAGGTGTTTTCTCGGCCGCTTTCTCTGAAGCTCCGCTTCAATCGCGCACATATGGTGCTCGTTTATCATCATCACCAGCTCCTATTTAAACTTCCACACTCTCACTGTCCGTTATTGTTGCTATATGTTGGTTCACGGCGGTCGTTGTTATCGCGCATGCGTATCCCGGTACGTGTCTTCCCACCGGCACTCTCTCAACGGCTGCTCTTTTCTTCCCAAAGCCGCGCCGCGCCCACTACTAACACTACTAACACTACTAACACTACTAACACTACGAACACTAGCACTAACTAACAGCAGAGATTCACCAGTATACAACACAACACCTGTAGCAGCTGTAAGACTTGATTTTTCCGCCACTTCCGCGAGTTCTTCTGCGGCTGCACCGAGATAACCGACGTTAAATGGCAAATTTTTTCTCCCTTGTGCTCGAGATATTAGGGTTCGGCGACATAAAAAAAGTCGACACAACTGATAAAAAATGCTTAGAAAAAGCATTATATATATATATATATATGAACTTTATATGTTTATGATGTAAACAATTATAAACTCAATCTGAACAGATTGGGGGCCATCCTGATTATGTTCCTCATCAAAAACCACTAAGAACCTGAACGTGATCTTCAGTCAATTTAGTGATCATCAGCACAGACCTCATAGTCCTCACCAGAGTCTGGATTCTTCTGAAAACACACACAAAAGCCCTACATCACCTCTAATCCTTTTCATCTAGTAGCAGCTCTACATTTAGCTGCAACTGCACTAATAATACATTACAAATGATACAAATGTACTATGATTTAAGTGAATCAATGCTTCAGTTCAGTGAGATTACAAGTTGGGTTTAAAGCTGTAGATTTTATAGGAGGGTGGATTTTATTTCTACATACTGTTCTTTCCTTTAAAAAAGGATTAAGGGGATGATTTGGGAAAAGGTAGAGGTTTATTCATGTTTACTCCAATAAATCACTTGGGAAGGGCAGATTTGATTCTACCCCTCTGACATCTACTCGGGGTCTGCCCTGGAGAATTAGTGAAATGAAACGGTACGTGTCAGTGAGCTCCACATCCGTGTAGTGTTGGTGGATGGAGCTCAAGTGACTCTAAAGCAGATGAAGCATCAGTGGAATTTATGATGGAGATGCTGAACCAGCTGGACGTTGAGACTTTTTATATATTTATAGTGTTTAAAATGCTTTTATTATACAGTTACAGCAGTAGGAACTGTTATGAGAGCTGGTGCACAAATAGAGGAAACACCCACACATGCAGAATAAAATTAGAAAGAAGAATTACAAACTATTTGTATAAAATCTCTATGAAATAAATGAAAATCATCAGGCTATAATACTGCACTGTATGTCACTGGCTAAAAAAGAGCTATTGTAGTTTTAAAAATATTGATACATTAAAGCTTTGATATTATAAATATGTATGAATGAAGGTTTAAAAGTGTGATGTTAATTTGTTGCTGGTTTCAGGAAAATATTTATTAAAATGTTCTTCTTTCATGCAGTGTATCACAATCACTTGACGAGTTCCTCTTAAAGTTCTTATAAAATGTTTAATAATCACGATTCAAAACACTCGTAAACATTTACATTGTGGATTGTCTTTATTTATTTCCCTAAATATTATATTAATAAAAAAATTTAAAAAAAGTATATAAACATAAAAAATATAACATGCAATATTAATATCTAATTAAAAAATTATTATTATTATATTTTTTTCTTCTTGTTCTTCCTCTTTTTCTTTGTGCCAAAGAGCATCTTTGTTTCCTGAAAGAAAAATGCAGAGAAGTTTTAGTTTACACATCATACGTGTGTGTGTGTGTGTGTGTGTGTGTGTGTGTGTGTGTGTGTGTGTGTGTGTGTGTGTGCGTGCGTGTGTGTGTGTGGTTGTGTGTGTGTGTGGATACTCACCGACTTGACTCCTGCTTCTCCTGTTTTTAGGATCATGTTCATTTCATCCACCTGCACACAAACACACACATATACACTTCTATCACACGTGTGTCACGTGCATATAAAGAGTGAATAGAGGAGTGATGTGTGTGATTATGAATAGATGTAAATGAGGAATTGGTGGGTGGGGTTTTATTACCACATGACCAAAACTTAATCATCATATTAATATAATATTATTTAACATAATAATACACTCGTTACTACAACCACTTATTACAAATCATTCCTAAATATAATATTAGTGTGTGTGTGTGTGTGTGTGTGTGTGTGTGTGTGTGTGTGTGTGTGTGTGTGTGTGTGTGTGTGTGCATGTGTTTGCTCACTTTGGCTCGCAGAAGATCAGGATCAGAAATCATCTTCATGATTTCGAAGTTGTTTTCACTTCCAATCAGCATCCATGAAATTTTACTCGCTTCAGCCGGGTGGATTTTCTCTACCAGAGGCAACAGGTGATCATCTGCAGAGAGAGAGAGAGAGAGAGAGAGAGAGAGAGAGAGAGAGAGAGAGAGAGAGAGAGAGAGAGAGTGTGTTACTGAAACTGCGTGTGTGTGTGTGTGTGTGTGTGTGTGTGTGTGTGTGTGTGTGTGTGTGTGTGTGTGTGTGTAGCACTTACGTGCCATCTGGATCTGCATTTCAAAATCTGCAGACTCCAACATGTAAATAGTTAAGCGCTCCTGAGGTGCTGCAGCCATGGATACATCCTGCACATCTGGAACATGAGATGGAGCTGGACTCTGTTCTACAGCTGGAACATTAGATGGAGCTGGACTCTGTTCTACAGCTGGAACATTAGATGGAGCTGGACTCTGTTCTACAGCTGGAACTAGATGGAGCTGGACTCTGTTCTACAGCTGGAACTGAGATGGAGCTGGACTCTGTTCTACAGCTGGAAATGAGGTGGAGCTGGACTCTGTTCTACAGCTGGAACATGAGGTGGAGCTGGACTCTGTTCTACAGCTGGTGAGTGACTCTGTTCTACAGGACTGGAGACGAGGTTAGGGAGGTGGAGCTGGACTCTGTTCTACAGCTGGAACTTGAGGTGGAGCTGGACTCTGTTCTACAGCTGGAACTTGAGGTAGAGCTGGACTCTGTTCTACACTGGAACATGAGATGGAGCTGGACGCGTTCTACAGCTGGAACTTGAGGTGGAGCTGGACTCTGTTCTACAGCTGGAACTTGAGGTAGAGCTGGACTCTGTTCTACAGCTGGAACTTGAGGTGGAGAGCTGGACGGACTCTGTTCTACAGCTGGAACATGAGATGGAGCTGGACGCGGTTCTACAGCTGGAACTTGAGGTGGAGCTGGACTCTGTTCTACAGCTGGAACTTGAGGTGGAGCTGGACTCTGTTCTACAGCTGGAACTTGAGGTAGAGCTGGACGCGTTCTACAGCTGGAACTTGAGGTGAGCGACTCTGTTTACAGCTGGAACTTGAGGTAGAGCTGGACCGTTCTACAGCTGGAACTTGAGGTAGAGCTGGTTTCTCATCCACAGTTGTGCGCTCTTCTACAGCAGGAACTGTGTTTACTGCTGGGGCATTTTCTTTATTTGGCTCTACCTTCTGGCTTGGTGTGAAGGGAGTCATATTCTGAGTCTGTAACACAAAGACACACACAGCTGTTAACAGTGAATTTCATTTAGTTTTTATCAGATCATCATCACTGCTAGCAGGAGGTTTTTGAGGGAACAGGCTAGAGGAGGTTCTTTAACCTTTTCAGCCAGTAATCCATTTAACTGCAGTATTGAACTTCAGCATCAAATCATTTTAATGTGGACAGCATGGGGTGGTAGATGTTTAGGGTACAGTCTTCACCTGCACATTCTTCATCCTCTGCATGTTATGATGGACAGGGTTATCCTGGTGTTCTGGTCTCAGTAAGGTCTTCTGCTTGTTAATGAAGACCTGGGTGTGGTGGTTCCTCTCAGTCTCGCGCTCCTTACGAGACTTAAAGTGTTGGATGGAGCTGTAACACAACAGAGACACTGCTCTTACACACTGCTGTTAGTCTTTATGCCGACACCAGAAAAATTACCCCCTGATACTGACTGAAATCCCCTCATATGACCAAACCCACACTTTATATTAATAGCTTACACTTTATGGCCGTTAAGAAGTTTGCCATTGAGTTTCTCTTTTGCCAAATTCGCCGCCTCTGGAGACTCAAATTGGACGTATCCATATCCTTTTGTCCCCGTCTTGTAACGGACAACCTTCAGGAGAGACACGTCATGTCAACACACAATTCATATCAAACAGATCTAATACAGGACTTTAGTAGAAAACATGCTAATCATGCTATACAGATGTTATTCAGATCCAAACAGTTTAAAGCACAAACCCTGCATGACAGGATCTTCCCAAAGACTGAGAACAGGTCAAAAAGGGCCATGCTGTCAATCTTCTCCAGGTCCAAGTTCTTGATGAACAAGTTCCCGATGCCACTTTTCCTCAGGTGGAATCCCTCTGAGACCACATGACTCTCATAGGGTTCCCCATAAGGAGCTCACAATTAAGTGTTGCCAACGCTCGCTCAGCTGAGAAACAAAATTCATTACAGGTCATTCATTTCAGTAAAAAAGACTGGGGAAAGATGGGTGAGGAGAAAACACTCTCAAATTTTATTAAGACACAAAACCTGATCATATTCACGTAATAAAGTAGTAAAATAATACAGAAATACTCCTGGAGTATTAAGTAGACAATAAACTGGTATAAATGCAGAAATAGTGTATTGGGGTTTAATGAGGATTTAATTACCATCGGCTTGCTGGTAAAAGTTGACGTAGGCGTAACTGAGTGAAACGCCGGTGTTCCAGTTCCTGCAGATCCGGATGGAGTGAACGTGGCCCACAGAGCTGAATTTCTCCATCAGCATGTTTTCTGTCACTTCATGGTGCAGATCACCAACATACAGTGCTGAAATACTCGAATTCATTTTTATCTAAAAAAACAACAAACAAACAAACAAACTGTCAGTTATAAACAAGAGAAAAAACACCAAACTTACAGTCTTAAACAGAAAAACATCAGTATGAGTGAACTACAATCAGTTTCTACTCTGAAATGTTGAAAGATTGTAAAACATACAGGTTTAAAGATCCTACATTTCTACATTTCTCAGTACAAAAATAAAGTTAACAAAAAGCACAAAACAGTGTAAAAAGTATTCAGAATAACGACATATATAGCAAAGCTACTTATCAGGTACCTAATAGTCAGTAGTAGATGAACAGTTATAATGTTTATCAGTCGCTGCTGCTGCTTTTGTTGCTTCTGTGTGTTTGTTTGATGGTTGTCAAGGAGATACTAGAATTTTGATGATGACGTCATAGAAACTTTTCTGCAGTATCACTCTGGTCACATGACCAGTTGGACAAATGAATCACAGACACTTAAATCACAAACACTATATAAATATTATTTTAATACAAAACTAACTTGAATTATCAATAAGATAAAAATAAAAATGGTCCTGAATCCTGCATGTACACAAAACAGACCAATGAATCCCATTTAAAATGCTTTCAGTGATTCTACATCCTGCGCCTGATCTACACTGTGTGGACAAATTTATTGAGTCTAAATTTAACTAAAAAATTAAGAATAAAAAAGCGATAATATTTCCAGAAATGTTGCAGTGAGCAGAAATGGACATTTCGGCTAATGGTGTAGGAGAACGTCATTATGGTTTTTGTCAGATCGATGTTATAAATCCCCAATAGTGCACAAAAATACTGATGATGTGAATGAAAATACATCACTTGTCACTCATGTTAATTAATATCTGTATGATTTGAATAATTTTTTCAATAAAGGGGCATAAAATGAATGTATATTTATTTTCTTAATGTACTTATTTAACCTTTAACATTTTTAACAAGGGTTTATTTTATGGGACATGTTTTAGGACATTTGTTTATTCATATTCTACTTAATAATAATAATAATAATAATAATAATAATAATAATGATGAAGATGATAAAGGGTTCAGCAGGTCACAGAATAATTCACGAGTCACTGTTTTATGAACGATAAAACATTGTATTTTTAATTACTGAAAATGCTACAAAAATGTCAAATGATAAATTATAATAGATGCAAACACACAAAAATACAAATATTACAAAACTATGTATATATTAATAAAGGTATTTAACAATAGATATAATCAAATACAATGATAAAAAGTCCCTAATTGGGATTAAAACAACAACCTGATCATAAATAACTATAGATTATAATAGTAGTAAATCCACACAAATAAACAGTAAAATGAGTCGCTCAAAACACCAGCAAGAAATGATTAAAGGAGCAGAACTGGAAGAAACAGCAGGACCGGATGCAGATGAAGGACCGGATGCAGATGAAGGACCGGATGCAGATGAATCACTGGCTGAAGGAGATGGACTTTGACTACCAGGCTGTAAAGACACATATTGTATATTATGAACTTAAACATAATGATGATAATGACATAAAAGTGCAGGCTGTATAATGGTGGGGTGGAGGTAGGGGGCGCTACAGCAGTAGGAGTGGAGTAAAGCAGGTGGAACACTTGCAGCAGGTGGAACACTTACGACCTGGTAAAAGAACAATAAAGAGTGTGGAACACAGGTTTTATTTACCTTTTAGTCTTGGTATTTTTTACAGATTTAAATAAGAAGAAACATTGAAAATCTAACATTCACACATTAATATGTTTAATCCACAATCATCTCTGTACACTAGTGAGAGTCTGAGGGCAGAAGTGAAGTGATATGAAGATCTATAAATATAACACACTTTAACACACTTGAGCAAAAACCAAAGTCTTTTACACTGATCTCAGTGCTTCCACTATTTGATCACTGGATGAGAAATGGGAATTGATAAAGCAGATATTGTTCTATATGATTAGGGATGTAAACTGTAGCAGGGTGCGCGAGTGGAGGCGGAGCCGGACGGCACGAGCAGTAAGAAACACCTGCAGCTGATGAGATAATCAGTGCTCTGTTTCAGTCTGGTGACGCCAATAAAGAGGAGAGACACGAGAACCTCCAACAGAAGAGACACCAAGCAGAGAGACGAGCGGAAGGTCGCTGAAGGGGAAATAAGCGCAGACGGGCGCCGGTGGAAGACGCGTCGGCCGGAAAAGTGAACTCGTGTGGACGCAAAAAAAAATTGTGCAGGTGCATGAGGAAACTCTGGCGGGCGCTAAAGAGAGAAAGCGTGAGGGAGGGACCACCGGCGAACGTCAAGAAGGAAAAGCGTCCTGAACCGTGAGGGTGAAAAGGAAAGAAAATAAAGAAGCTCTGCTTGGTGAACTTTTGCCTGTCTGTCTTTCTTCCAGTGCATTTTGTTACATAAACATCACTTTATTGAGATTTTGTAAATAAAAATAAATATTGCAACAATTATTTCTGCATCCCACAGCAGAGGACATTTAAAGCACATGAGTGTGGTCACAAATATAGTTGTGCAGGTCCACAGTGACGTGACATGAAAGAGATGATCACCTGAAAGTCTGAAATGAACACTTTAGGAGGGTGGAATCCACAAAGACGTTTCTGTGGTCCACCGGAAAGTTTCGACTGGCGTGGACCTGCACTGGACATTTCTCACTCTGTACAAATAAAGACCTTTGGGTGTGTTTCCAGCTTCAGAGCCAAACCCCAGTGCCGCAGACGAGACGTCCACTCATCGTCCTCTACCCTGCAGACGAGACGTCCACTCATCGTCCTCTAAAGCCTTGTGTGAAACAAACACAAACAAACAAACAAACACAGTAACGTAATGCATGCACAAGTTTCTTTAAAGATCTTGTTTTTAATATTGTACATCATAATAGACGACAGCATGAAAGTGATGCAACATACTGCACTGATGAGCTCAGGAAAAAACACATTAATGTAAATGTAATGCACGTATGAGAATTTAGTTTTTAAGATACATGAATCTGTTGTTGTTTATGTCGTTAACGTAACATATAATAAGAGATAGTAGCTTGAAAAGTGATGCAATGTACAACTACCATGCGAAAAATACATGAATACACAATATCATACACAAAAACGTTCTTTCTAATGATCTGTTCTTTATGTTAATGCAGTTGATTGTAAAAGACAGTAACACATGAAGTGCTGCAGTATATTAGTACATCATGATCACCAAAGATCAGAACAACAACCAGAACAACACCATAATAGACAATAAAATACAGGAAAATATGCACAAGTCTATTGTGGTTCATGTGGGGGTCATGTAGTAAATTTTACCTGAGTTTTCTCAAAGTCTAATTCCAGAAAATATACGTGTCGTGGACTACAGTTGAACGTCTGGAGAATAAAAGATGGACAAACTCGTGCCCAGTGTTGTGCTGTTACTAAGAAATAGTGACGAGTTACAGTTACTAGTTAATTCATTCAAAAAGTAATGCGTTACTGTTAAAACTAACTTTTTAGTTACTTTTTTAAAGAACCTTCTTTAATGTTCCCATTAATGCCCTTTTATGTGTTATGGTCTACAAACACAAAACTGACTTAAACACAAAGTCATTTTTAAACACTATTTTATTAAAGTCAGAGCACAAACTGAATATATCACAAGCATTTCTGAAATAAAGAACAAAACAAGCTGAATAATATATTCACAATCAAAAACTAAAGTGGCTTCTGCATCATAAAAGCTGTTGTGTTGAGTTTTAAACATGTTCCTTTCACAGCTGAAGTATGAAAACTATCAACAATGTAGAACAGAACACCGGGTTAGCTTCTAGCTTCTAGCTCCTCAGGCATGGAGCTTCTGGAGGTGTTGCTATCGCAGTAGATACGACCTTCAAACCAGAAAGACACAGCTTACATTAGACTAAAAAATTTTTGTCTTTATACTCAACTAAAGTGAAATAATGAGCATTTTTCCACTTTGAGAAACTCGTCTTGCTCTCGCCTCGACTCGCCATTACTGCTGCACAGACCTGAATAAACGAGACACGCCCACAGTGCGTCTTCTTCGTGTTTACAGTGGTTCATCCTCCAATCCTACAATGTGTCGCTGCTGTAAGCAAGTTAGACTGTAGTCTACACTTCAGCCCAAATTCATTCATTTAAAAAAGTAACAGGTAACGCACCATACGGTAACGGTAACAGAGTTACTTTATTTTTAAAAGTAATGCGTTACAGTGTGTTGAAGACAGAAGTCTGCCATGAAGGTGTATCAGCACTTCACTGAACTGTACACTCACCTAATACTCACCTGATACACACACACACACACACACACACACACACACACACACACACACACACACACACATTTAAATGGCTATCTCTCTAATCACACTTAATTCCTCCAGGAGTAATTACAGGTTGGGTGACCTCTAACCTCTCGTGTGGTGCTGATGTTCCTCCTCAGAAGTCCGTCTGCTGTCTGAAGTCTCAGCTCCACCCTCTTCAGGTCATCAGACTTCATCAGGGCTGTCAATTAAACACAACCTATGTTTATCTACACTTATGATACCAGGACGAGAAAAAACCCTCTGAAGATGTTCTTCTTAATGACTGAAATCCGTATCAGAGCTCTTTTATAGAAATATATATATGACTGTATAATGCTGCTGCCATTAGGACATTATTTCACATCACATGAATCTGCTGCACTTGTGAGTGGATTTGATTCGGACTTTTCTGATAAGCGTCTCTAATAGATCAGTGTAATTATTATAATATTAACGCTTAGTGGCGTCTCACCGTCCAGACAGTCTCTGTCTCTCTGAGAGACGCAGAGAGACTACAATTATCTCATACATACAACTGAGCATATCATTTAAACTCACACCTAGAGGTCGACTGATACACGATGACCAATATATGTTGCTGATTTCTTTTGTCCGATATGTTTGTCCAAATAAAATCTCTACAAATTTAAACCTATTTTGTAATGACACTGAATTGAGATAAAAAAAAAAACTAATAAATCTGTGTGACATGAACTGACTCATATTTCTTGTCCACTTATTACACTATTTATAACTTTTAGAATAAACTTTAAAAACTGGACCAATATAAAGTTTGTTTACAAACTTTTACTAAACTGAGTTTATTTATATGATCATCGCCATTCATTACATCACATTACCTCTGTCTTTGTCCCGCTTTTCTTCTTCTACACTTTTTCTTCTTTTTTATTTAATTTGTATTGTTTTCCAGCACAGTAATGTGATGAATGTAAATACTGTTATGTTTGCATCATTATGCTATAAAACACATAGTATCCCATTAAGTTCGGAGCATGCGCAGAAAGAACCGGAGACATGACTGCTCAGCGTTTTTTACTCGTTTACTCTGCACACTGCAAACACACCCACATGCAGCACGAGAGTGCCCTCTAATGGCTATCAGATATTATAACATTAATGCAATGTTACCAATGTCACTATGACCATTATTAATTTAGAGGCTTCAGGAAAGTCTGCAAAGGAAACAAAACTATACCTACCTTTTCCGGTTTGTCTGAATCGTTGAACGAAACACATTAACAAATCCGAAAACACAGCGACAAGTCAGACAAACCGGAAAAGGTAGGTATAGTTTGTGAATGGAAACTTATCAATCATTGGAGAAGACACCTGTCTTTCACCTGTATATCTTGACTGACAGGTGTCTTGTCCAATGATCGGTAAGTTTACAATCACAAACTATACCTACATTTTCCAGTTTGTCTGACTTGTGTTTTCGGATTTGTTATTTTGTTTTCGGATTTGTTAATCTGTTTTGCACTTCTCAGCCACCGTAGGTGACCCCTGTTCTACAGCTTACCAGTGAGGTGCCACTACTGCCACCTAGCAGATAATTTACAAATACACTCTCCAATAAACTCCTCATGACAGGGAGATTCACACCTGTATTGTATTTTATTGTATTGTATTGTATTGTATTGTATTGTATGCTTAAATAAAAATTTAAACAAATAGAAGAGGGGGAAAAAGAAAAATATGCATGAGGTTGTTCACCATTCATGGTGAGATGTTCAGCTCTGCATAGATCACTTTTTAAATGTGTGAGAGATCAGTGGAAAGATTTTGGGCCCTGGATAAAAAAATGTAAGAAAACAACACGCTGGGAACCGAACCTCAGACCCCACTGTAATGTAAAACACAGACACACTGTATGACATTAAATCAGTTCACATTTATTAACAACATCCCGACTTCCCAAGCCATGGCATAATGACACCAGACTCTTTCTCCAAATAATTATAGAGGATCATCACATACACAAAGCTTCTGTGTCTAAACTGCAATTTCTTGGGGCATCTGATATCAGAACAATGTAAAACTTAAAAGAAAAAAAAAGGCAGGCAAAATATCCCTGTGCCCAAGACCAAGGAACAGCTCATGTATTTCCTAGGAATGTGGTTGCAGGAATTTTCAAGACTGGAAACTTCCCGTATGAATTATCAGAAATATTTAGGTATTAACAGGAATTAATGAAAATAAAGTTGGAATTTACAAAATTGCAAGTTATCCTATAACAGGGAACTTAAATGTAGTTAAAAAATAACTTGCTTGATAATCAACCAGATTGAATGCAGTTTCAGTTGAATTTCTACCTGCACATTCAATCACATGCACACAGCACACTTACTGCAGGGCTCCTGAGACCGTACCCCTACATGCACTGTGTTTTCTTCATGTAAACAATGAGTCACGCCTCAAAAAAGGTTAAAAACCACTGCCTTATGGGTAATAAAAGACCAATAATCAGGATCTGTGTTAACCCTGTCAGAATAACTGCTGAAAGATCATCCACTTTCTTGTGCCAATCCATGTGATTAATTATAAAGTACAGATGTTTAAGTGAATCAGGTTCTGCCCCACATTAACTGTCAGCTATATTGCTTTCAGAGCTCAAAATGAACAAAGCACTAAAGCTGCAAGAAAATACCTCAACTTCAGTTTCTGTCAAATTCCTTTTCTTTAAGGACATCAAACATCACTGACTTTACTAAAGTGGATTTCAAGAAAAAAATGCCATCATTGAATGCTCTCTGTGATGAAGAGACATTAGACATGATGTAATTCAAAATCTTTATTTATTTAATATGTTTATTGTGTCTCGCTGTAGTAAAAGTGTTCAGACGCTCTGTTTCTCTTGTCTTCTTCTTTTTTTCTATTTCTCGTTTTCTTTTGAATGTTTTCTTGTCTCAGCTGAGCAACACTTTCCTCCCATCGCTCTCGGACTCTCATATAATGATCTGTTTTATTCTCTGAAGTCTTCTTTTCTTCCTCACAGAGATTCTGGGTATCCTGGAGCCCCTGTTGGTCTGAAGCTGTAAGTTGTTCCTCTCCTCTATGTCAAGTTTAGTTTTCTCTCTTTCGTCCTCTTGTTTTTCTTTAAAATCCAACATGGGCTCAAATGATCAACACGTTCCTCCAGTCGCTCTTTCTCTCTGATCAAATGATCTCTCTCCTGCTCTGCACTATTTTTTACTTTCTCACAGTGATTCTGAGTATCCTGGAGCTCCATGGTGGTCTGTTCCAAAGTGACCTCAAGCTGAGCAACATGTTCCTCCAGTCGTTTTTGTTCTCTCTTCCAGCTCTCTCTTTCACATTCTACAGTTTTCTTCAGTTCCTCATTGTTTTTTAGGGAAGACTGGAGCTTCTTGGTGGTCTCATCCAAAGTGACCTCAAGCTGAGCAACATGTTCCTCCAGTTGTTTTTGTTCTCTCGCCCAGCTCTGGCTTCTCTCAGTTATGTCCTGTTCCTGCTGCTTTCGCTCAGAAGCCAAAGTAGCCTCCAGCTTTTGCACCGTCTGTAGCAGAATGGCTTTCTCTTCTCTCTCTTCTGTTATCTTCTCTATCATTAGAAGAGAAAATGCATCCAAGTCTTTTACTACTTTCTCCATGTGTTCCAGCTTCTCCTTCATTTCAGCAATCTGCTTCGTTTTCTTCGTTCTTCTGGTTTGAAAAAACTCTCTCAACCTTCTGAAGAGCTCCATGTTTATGCCTCTTTACTCACAAGCAAAAACCTCGGAAATGAGAGAAACAGAGACGCGTTTCCAATTGTAGACGTTGCCTTACTGTGACGTCACAGGGAGATGCCCCGCCCTCCGTCTGTGTCGTAACCCGGTCTCATTTAACCTGACACTATGCGCATGCGCACATTACAGAGGTAAAGAGCGGATAAAATATCGTCTTCACAGCTTTTCTGTTGTTCCTGAGAGAAGAGCGATATTACAGTCATAAATAAGATAAAAACGGCTGTAAACTGTGTATAAATCGAGTGAATCCGAGTTGAGAACCCGAAGTTGACCGGAGTGACTCTATGAATGTTGCAGAATCATAAATGACCAGTAGGTGGCAGTGTGATGTGTATTAGAGCTCACTGTCACAGCACGTCATTAGAAGTAGTGGAGCTCTAATGACGTCATTAATAGCGAGGACAAGACACACAGCAGTTTGGGATTCTTTTATTGACTTTATTGATTAATTGATTTGGAGTATGATTGTGTTTCTGATCAAAGTAAGTTCATGTGTATGGAGTAAAAACAACCTGTACATTTCTCACTTCCAGACAGTATTATGAGATGTTCATCTGCTGGAAGTTTATGTTTAATTCTGCATGTTTTATAGGATTTATGAGCTGGAATAAATGTTTCTATATTGGTTTTGTTTTCAACAACTGGTGCATTTTTAGCTACTTTTTCCTGACTTTCAATGGTAAAAGTTCCTGACAACAGTGTGCTACATACACAATTTACATCTCTTTTGAAAGAACACACTTTGGGCTTTACATCCTCCAAAGATGCTGAAGTTCCTTAGAAAAAAATGTGTACGTCATAAAACATTAGTTTTTTATATATAAATACATGAATTCGGTCCTGAAACAATCCAGAATAGTGACAGGTTAAAAGTCACATGTGTAATGAGTTTATATTTTAACTTTGAAGAAAATACAATAAAAACGAGATTCCTATAAACATTATTCTGAGACTGTGTGTAGTCCTTTTCTCCCTCTGTCTGTTTGAGGAAAAGCAGCCTGATAACCAAATGTACTGGGAATAATAAATTCACACAATAAGCATAAGACTGGTATTTGAACATTAGAAAAACAGTAGAAGAAGAAAGTAATGAAAATAAAAGTAGCACAATGCTTCCTTCAGTGCCTCTGTGAATGATGGAGCACATCTGGACCTTCCTTTTATCCTTCCATTCTACAAACAGCACATCCTCTTCTCTCAGCCAGTGATGAGGCCTCGAGGAGCTTTTTTCAGAAGCTTGTTGGTGATGGTTTGAGGGTTTGTGGACTGAAATTTCCCACATGCTCAGATGGTTTTTTTTTTTAGGAGATCTCTAAACAGTGCTGGACTTGTGTAGAAGTCGTCAACGAACAGTTTGTAGCCCATTCCCAACATCTTCTCATCAACAAGTGCTATGACAGATGGTCTACAGACTGGCTGGGGTGTAAAATCCTGATTCCACCTCTCTTCAGGTGTGTTGGGGGATACAACCAGTGAAGACTGGGATTTTCTGTCTCTCACTCTTACTGGTAGAGCTGAAACAGGTGCTGAGTTTGGAGACTGCTTGAACCTCTTTTCTGGTTGATGGCTGGTGTGTGGAACCCACTTCTCCTCAGAAGATTCAACTAAATGGCTGTTAAAAGACAAAGAAAAAAAAAATAGCATTGTATATCAAGTACATACTTTTGTAGTAGTATGAAATCAGGAAGGGGGCAAACACTTTTTCACACCACTGTGTATATTTATTTGCATGTTTGTCACACTTTAATGTTTTAGATCATCAAACTAATTTAAATATTAGTAAAAGATAACACAAGTGAACACGACATGCAGATTTTAAATGAAGGTTTTTATTATCGGGTTGAAACAAAATCCAAAACTACATGGCCCTGTGTGAAAAAGTCTTTGCCCCCCTGTTAATACTGTGCTTACTTTATCACACCTGAGTTTAATTTCTCTCACCACACACAGGCCTGATTACTGCAACACCTGTTCACAATCAAGAAATCTCTTAAATAGGACCTGCCTGACAAAGTGAAGTCGACCAAAAGATCCTCAAAATCTAGACATCATGCTGAGATCCAAAGAAATTCAAAAACAAATGAGAAAGAAAGTAATGGAGATCTATCAGTCTGGAAAAGGTTATAAAGCCATTTCTAAAGCTTTGGGACTCCAGTGAAACACAGTCTGAGAAATTATTCACACATGGCAAAAACATTGGACAGTGGAGAACCTTCCCAGGAGTGACCAGGTGACCAGAATTACCCCAAGAGCACAGCGACGACTCATCCAAGAGATCACAAAAGACATCCATAGAACTGCAGCCTCACTTGCCTCAGTTAAGGTCAGTGTTCATGACTCCACAATGAGAAAGAGACCATTTAAAAACTGCATGTTCACTTGTGTTATTGTTACTAATATTTAAATGAGGTTGATGATCTGAAAAATTAACGTGTGACAAACATACAAAAAAAAATATGAAATCAAGAAATTGCAGTTGCTCAGCTGGAGGCCACTTTGGAACAAAACCAGCATGGAGTTTCAGGATTCTCTAAATCAGTGTGAGAAAGAGAAGAAATGCGCAGAGCATCAGAGAAACTGAGAGGAACCCAATGTTGAACCTCTTTGTCCAATGATTCAAAATCAAAGAAAATGTACAAAATAATGAAATATAAAATCATTCAACATTTTTGTGTTTTGTTACTATAATAAATATAAAAGTACACAGAGTATTGCATGATGGATTCTCTACATAACCATAAAAATATTCTTATTCATAACCATAAAGGATTTTTCTTTTCCACAGGAATGAAAGTGTTGAAAACCAGCTTCTGGCACTTAAAGGTATCTATAGTGTTGATGTTTATGTCTTCAGTGTGTAAGACGATACGAGCACATTATTACTGCATGATACGTTTTTATCAAATAAACATATAACATCATTAGTGTGATTTGAGCAGCTTTCATTTCATTTAGTAAATTAATTTAAACAACACACCTTTAACATGTACAGAAATGATCAGATTGTAGGCTGTATTCATTATGCAGAAATAAAACATGCAGCTTTGTTCTATTATTTTTTTATTTTTTTATTTTTTATTTTTGTATTTTATATGCAGGATCCATGAAGAATCCTTCAGCATCAGGTCGAGTTCCCTTTGCTATTACTGAGTGTTGATCAGCTCTCCCAGGCATGACATTCATGTTCCAGGAATCCTGTCCTCCAAGCAGGAGAGCTCCAATCAGTCTCTCAAAAAAAAAAAGAAACCAGCACGTGGTCAGAATGTCCCTACTCTGTTCCTGGGTTAGTTTCAGGGTTTCACCTCAGTCAGCTTCATCTGGTCATTTATGATTCTACAACATTCATATAGTCACTCGGGTCAACTTCCGGTTTGTGCGTAATCTTTCCTCTGTAATCTGTACATGCGAAGAGTGTGTGTGTGTGTGTGTGTGTGTGTGTGTGTGTGTGTGTGAGAGAGAGAGAGAGAGATAGAGAGAAAGAGAGAGAGAGAAATAAAGTGAGTGACATGATGATGTCACCGGCAGAGGGCGGGGCATCTAGGTGTGATGTCACAGTGTGACACTTATATATAATTCAAAGCGTGCTTTTCTTTCTCTTTGTGAATTTACTAATTATAAATAAAGAGACACTAAAATTGACAACCACCAAACAAACAAACAGCAGCAAGAAGCAGCAGCGATTAGCAGCAACTAATAAAACATTAAAACTTCTCTTCTATTGAACATTTCTTCATACAGGTACCTGGTAAGTCGTCTAAATAATTATAGTAGAATATTGTAGATTATTTAGTAGAAGACTCGAAAAGTACAAAGTAATTATTTAGCGACATTAGCATGGGTAACTAGCCGGCTAGCTAAGCTTAGCTTTCATAGTTTAGTTTTTATATCAATCCAACAAATGTACCTAATAATTAGTATAGAATCTATTAGACACAATGAAGTAGCTTAATTTAACCTATTTAGCCCATATTTTAATCAAACTCATGTAACCTGTTTACTCCAAGTATAATTAACATAATATACTAATAAATAGAGTAGAATAGGGTCAGACTGGGACTACAATTTTAATAATCCTTGCAGCTGTGGCATGTTTTATCTGTTGTGGAATTCCTTGTCATTGTTTAGACAATACGTACAGCTCCCAGTGTATAAAATTACAGGTGAAGAGTCTTCTACAGAAAACATCTCCACAGATATGGATCAAAACATCTATGTGGATTTGGATGGAGGGATTATGGCCCTAGTCAATGAGAAAAAATTACCGTAACAAATGTTTCCTTATAACTAAAAGCACTAAACACTTTCTATGCTTTAATTCTGATTCTTTGATTATATCGTATAAATCAGGTTGTTGTGTGTATTTTATGCTGTGTGCAGGAACATGGCAGCTGGTGAACAAAGGTGGCCTTTGCAAGGTATGCGTCTGCATGAAGGCACGTGTGCGTACATCGAAGCATGTGCTGAGGGGCATCGCTTCAACTTTGTCACCTTTAGACCTACCTGCGATGCTTGTTATTTCCTTGTTCTTCTTAAGCATTGCCTGTGGTGCCTGGAGCAGCCCACCTGTCCTTTAGGTAAATGGTGCCATCATTTACCCCGGAAATGGTTCAGGTTTCCTCCAGTAAAGGACGAATTCGTTTGGGAAACTGATGCGGACCGGTTCAGACCGGTGATCGACATTCTGCACCATGCTGACATGTTCTCCCCAGATGGAATGTGGCTAGATTCCATCCAGAATTCTGTCTATGATCTTCCTGCTGGACTTCAGCTGATCACCCGTATCTTTCATGTGCGTAGGGCTGTTACCCTTGTCCAATCGTTTGGAGTTCCTGCCCGCTCGCTGGTTGCTCCGAGCACTCACAGTTTTCTCTTCACGGACTTCGTCATGCAAAGCACCTTTGTAACGTACTACACCATCACCTTCTGTGGCTATGTTCTATGGACAACTGAACTAGCGAAACATCGTGATTGGAATTGTCGTCCTATCCTTTGTCGCAAATGTCACACAATCGGAACAGACTCAATGGTATTCTCATCGAGTCTTCACGGTGGTGATTTGAGGTTTCACGATGAGGTGTGGTCTGCACTGCAGTCTCACAGTTCTATATCTGCTCCCCTGCCGCACTGGATCAGACGACTATCACCCATTCCATAGTTAACCCACTTTGCACTGGACTGCATCAAATTTCATTTGCTTTTATTTTCTTATGTTTTCACATTTGTTAGTTACTTGTACAATCACGACTGAGGATGAACTTGGTGGTGAGTCCACTGTCGCTCCAGTGGTGGGCAGAGTGGGAATTTTACTTAAACTTTGTTTGCTGTCAGGGTTTTCGCCCACTTCCAGTTCATCATGTTGTGATTAGGCTTATCCGTTGATGCTTTGAGGGTGGGTAATGATGTCGATTTTGGTCGATTTTTTTTATTTGTTTTTTTTTGTTTTCGATTTTGCACGATTTTTTGCTTAGATTTTTGTCTCATTTAGATTTTTTTGTCTATGTTTCATTTTTTATTCATAAATATATAAATAAATAAAATAATTTTTGTGTTATGTGACATGTATGTTTGTTAATGGGTTAAAAAAGAAGTAAGCATAGAGTGTGAGACTAATTAATAATGGAGTGATGGATCTAATCAACCTTATCTAGTGTGTGACCTAATAATTAGTATAGTATATTTAATCAAACTCATGTAAAGACCAGGGGTCTCAAACTCAATTTACCTGGGGGCCGCTGGAGGCAGAGTCTGGGTGAGGCTGGGCCGCATCAGGTTTTCCACAAGAAAAGCTTTGTTTAAAAAATTCCAATCTTCTCAAATCTCTTAATTTTTTTAACACAAAATAAGTTGAAAAAATAAAGAAATTAAGAATCAATGAAAAAATAAATAAAGAAATTAAGAATCAATAAGAAAATAAATCAATCACTAATAAATAAATAAAATAATAATAATCATGAAAATAATAATAATAATTAGATTTCTCTAGTTAGCGACTATATGTGGTTTCTTCAGTCTTCTATATCTGCTGTATTCAGATATAAATGTCTGTATTAACAGTTCTTTAAGCATTTCAATCAAGCCTTTAGCCGACGGACAGTGAACATCTCACTACATGGAGAACGTCATTCCCGCTTCTTTTTATGTGCTGTTGTTACAGGGGAAAAAAGAAAAAGGGAAATGACACCGTGCTGTTGTCGATGTCATTTGTTTTGACTACTTTTACATCATATAAAAATATATGTAATGTTCATTGTGTGAGGCAATGCGAATACCAATGCAAATAGCGTGATGGAAATAAAAAACAATGACTCATAAATAACGGTCGACCCTATAATTGGTCCGGGTTACCGAGGACTGTTATTGCGATGAACAGGTGTCGCTATGTGACTGCAGACTACATTAGGCTGCATTGAGCTCCTTACTTTTCTTTATCCCGCTGCGTACACATCACTTTAATTTATTTTGTCAGAGAGAGAGACCTCATATTAACTTTCTAAGTGCCATTGACGTGTGTGTGTATAAATATATAAATATATATATACAGTGAGGAAAATAAGTATTTGAACACCCTGCTATTTTGCAAGTTCTCCCTCTTAGAAATCATGGAGGGGTCTGAAATGGGTCAGGTGCATGTAATTGCAACAAAGGCTACTGTACCAAATACATTCATTAACATTGACTTTCTCAGGTGTTCAAATACTTATTTGCAGCTGTATCATACAAATAAATAGTTTAAAAATCATACATTGTGATTTCTGGATTTTTAGATTATGTCTCTCACAGTGGACATGCACCTACGATGACAATTTCAGACCCTCCATGATTTCTAAGATTCAAATACTTATTTGCAGCTGTATCATACAAATAAATAGTTTAAAATCATACATTGTGATTTCTGGATTTTTAGATTATGTCTCTCACAGTGGACATGCACCTACGATGACAATTTCAGACCCCTCCATGATTTCTAAGTGGGAGAACTTGCAAAATAGCAGAGTGTTCAAATACTTATTTTCCTCACTGTATATATATATATATATTAGGGATGCACTGAAATGAAAATTCTTGGCCTAAACCGAAAACCGGAAAAAAAAGTGGAAAGCAAGGCTGAAAATCGAAACGCCGAAAGAAATTATGCCAATTATTATTATTACCATTCCATTTATGGCTATGACTGTGTACTAAACTTACTAAAATCAAGGTATTTTAATTGCATAAATTAATATTAAAGTTTCAAAGAATAAATCAATTACAAATTATGAAAATATTTATTTATAGCACAATGCAACAATGCACAGGATAAAATAAATTACATTTCAAACTTAAATGTTTACTTAAATGCACTCGTGTACATTAAAAAAAAAATTTACAGGCCCGCTTGCCTGCTGAAAGGTTGTACAATTAAATATGTTCTTTCATAAAAACAAAGTGCATTCAGAACAAGTGCAACTGCTTAAAGATACAACAATTTTACTGGGAAACTTCCTGCCTTTTCAAAAACGTCCACCACAGACGGAGTGGCGTGCTGGAGGGGTTTTGCTTTCTGTGCCGCGTTTCTCTCATATTCAGCGTAGCGATCAGGATGTTTGGATTTCAGGTGATAAATTAAACCCGACGTAGAGAAAGTTTTTGCAGACGAAATTTCGGCTTTACATGTTTTGCAAATCGCTATCCGTGGGTCTTTCTCAGATATACTGAAACACGTCCACACCGCAGACATGTTGTTTTAGACATGCACGTGCAGGCGTGGTTTCTGTTTGCGTCATCACAACAAACTGTTTCGGCGTGTTTTTTCGGTGATCAAATTTTCGGTGGCCGAATATTCGGTGCATCTCTAATATATATATATATATATACACACACACACACAACACACACACACACACACACACACACATACACATACACATTTAGATACGTCTATATATGTATAATGTCCCGCTGGGCAGCAACTTAAGAAAACTTTTTTTTTTAAGTGTTATGAACACAGCGTGCTGGGGCGAATGTCCGCGTGTGCCCAATAGAAAGGAGGCAGCCAGCCAGGCACGGAAGAAAACACTCCATGGCAACGCTGCTGTATCTTTCACTCATTGAGAAATGTTTCTCCGCTTACATCAAGCCCGGCCGATGTCCCGCCCCCGCGAGCCAAATACCTCACCGTGATTGGTAGGTTCGTTCAGCTCCGCACACAACACTGTAAAATGCCATACATATGAAACTCGCGGGCCGCACTAACATTAAACTTTCATATTAAGTCGGGGGCGCAACTATCGTCCCTCGGGCCGCAATTGGCCCCCGGGCCGTGAGTTTGAGACCCTGATGTAGACAGTGCGAGTGAGCGGCAGGTCAAACGTCAGAGGAACCTCATCCATATTTATGATGTGGTGCGGCCTGATTCAGTGGAAGCGCACCCGATTTAATATAAAGAATTTAATTGTTCACCTGAACCCGTTCGGCAATTTCATTGGTCTGATGTTATGAGGCTCAGTTTGGCTTGAAGCTTGTTAAACCGGGAAAAACCCAGGAAAAATTCATATATTAGCCACTTCATTGTTTAAGCCATGAGGTTCAAAGCGTAAAAAGTAAAAAAGGAAAAAGTAGTGGCTTATATACCGGAAAATACGGTAGTCTAACATTAGTTAGTGAACAACGTTGAACCAAATAAACTCCACCTCTCAAAAGTTTGCTCCAGCTCATTTCTCAGAGCCTGTAACTTTGGTTTGAGCGGCTTCCTTCCACTATCAAGATTTAAAAATGAAAACCTGGATGAACTCAAAAAAGCCACTTAACTTTTCAGGGTAGCTCAAATGTAGAGCATTCATAAGCCCAAACTAAATTACACGTGAATCAGTCCAAAATCTTTGGGGCATTACAACCTGATCCTCAAAGACGATTGACACATGGCGAGTGTTAAAGAAAACACCATGTCTTTATTCACCACTGACACCAGAGCCACTGCTCCCTCCTGGGCTTCCAACTCATCCTGAAATAAGAATACATGCTCAGTGAGTGTGTGTGCAAATGTACATCTACCACTTGGAAAAACAAATTACAGTAGTAGCTCAGGTTACAAGTTTAATTCGTTCTGGGAGCGAGCTCGCAACCTAAAACGCCGGTATACTAAAAAAAATTTCCCATAAGAAATAAAGGAAATTCACTTGATGCGTTCCACAAGTCCATAAATATACATATACACAAAATTTTAAAGGTTTTGTAATGGTAATTTTTTGTACAAATTTTAACCCTAACATCGGAAATGAAAAAATTTTGCTCACAATCTTTGCTCGCAGGCCGATGCAACACTCGTAACCCAATACAAAATTTATTAAAAATGTTTTCTCGTATTCCAATTTGCTCGTATTCAAAGTTTCTCGTAACCCGAGGTTCTACTGTATGTAAAACATTTTTTTTATATTATACCATCCATGGTTTTAAATAGAATAATATCAGAAAGATCATTTTTAGATATAAATTTCTGAATCATTATTGTATTATTATAATCATATTGTCATTACTGGCATTCTGTAATTTAGTATTTTTAACATTTTAAATGAATATAAGAGATTTATGGGATGTATTATTGCTCTTTGTTTTTCTGTATAATGGGGTGCAATTGTAGTCTGAATGTTTTTACCACTGTTTATAGCAATGTTTACCTCAGAATATTTAATAAGGTAATTGTACTTGCAGATATGTAAAAAGACAAAACAATACCTTGCAAATGTTGAAGATCTGTGAGAAGTCCTCCTTTAAGTAAAGTGAAAGGCCTGCCAGGGCTGCTGTTCTGGATACATTGATGTCCTTTTTGTCCTTTTGCAGAAACAAATACATTGCACAAAGATCTCAGGGTTGAGTGTTCACATCCAGCTTGAGCTGGACTTTTTCCAGCTCAAGCAGTGCTGCAAAGACGAGTGACACTATGTGGTCCTAGTAACAGTTTTTTTACTTACTCGAGCTTCACAAAAGTGTGCAGGACATCTATCTTTTAGTTCAGCAATTGAAGGAGCTGAATTCAAAATTTCTTCATGCCTGAGAGAAAGGTGTGTTGCATGTGCTGATGGATGAGAGTCATGTCTTTTCCTTCTACAGCTTTCTTGAACTGGTCCACTATCTCAAGCCTCTTGGTTTCCAAAATGCCCTTAGTCTGTCCACAGGGATAATTGGGAAGGAAATTAATTTCCCCTCTTCTGGGTCATTTGATGTTGGCCCTGGATGCTAAACCTTCTGGATTTGTCCTGCTTCACTTTCCTTCATTCACAGCCACACCCTTTATGTCAGCCCTGGTCAGTTTAGTCCTGTAGTTGCCCATTTTGAAGCATAGGCTGTTCTTCCAACCCTCATAACCTGTTGTGGAACCTTTTCTTTTAGACAGGGGTGCTTGAGTAGTAGAGTTTCTGCAGCCTTGCCAATCTGTTTGGAACTAGGATAGGCTTTATGCTTATACATTTCAACAGCCATCAAATCAAGTATGTTGTGTTTTTGATCCCTTGTCAGCTTTAAAGTTTTCCCTCTGTCAAAAATGCAGCGTTGACTTCTCTTAGAGTGTACTCGAACTCATATGAGAATGGGGGAACAACAAAGACCTCTGGCCAACGGCTAAGGTGCTCTGGTGAATCTACTAATCTATCAGACAGTAGCATTGTGTCGTCTAAACTGGAAGAACCAGTTTAACTAGTCTAAAAGTCGCTCGGGAGGCTAGGTCCTCGATATTAACTAGATTGCATAGTGCATTGTCAAACTCTGTTTCTTCAAACTGAAGCTGAAAGTAAAAATCAAGTTCTTTAACTTCAACAACGAGGCCATGTACATTCTCAGGACAAGAGGGCAAAATCAGCCTCTCAGCGTTGTCATCATCTAGGATGACCCTCAGTTTCAGTACATCAGTCACTTTAATTGTACTGTATTGAGGAGAACTGTAACATGACCCTTAGATATCAATATATGTATGTTGCCCTTATTGTTAGAACACAGGTTCTCAATTACTCATCATTTTCATTAATGCATACCCAGTTCTCATGTTAAAGTATTGCACAAAGCTGATAAATAAGCCACAGCATTTAGAAAAATGTTTGGCATTCTGGGAAATGTAAATATAAACAGCAGCAATCGGTCAGCTTCGATCAGGAAAGAACTTAAACATATCACAATATTCCTTTAAGGTCAACTTAATGTAAACTTTTAAAACACTTTGCATATGTAAGAATGTACTCTTACATTGAAATAATATATACAAACCAAATAATCCTCACAAAACACACCAATGTGTATAAATCAATGTGAAATACACATTACCTATCACTATGTTGACCTTTGTGTCCAGGAAGGTGATTACTAGAGTTGACAAATGGTCCAAAAAGATGCTTATTGTTTATTAGTTGACTGTTAAAAAAGGTAGAGGACAGAGTTTGTTATGGTTCTGCTTTTTCATTCAGACACTGAAATAAAATGCCTGATATTTTATAGGTGAATAATGGCATTTGGTCTATTAGCTGAAACACAAATTTCACTGTATGACCTTTGTTTGTATATTCTATGAGCTCATATGATTTTAAATGCTCAACATACAATGTTTCATAGTCTTTGAGTAAAAAGTAGATATTGTCTTTAATGAGTAATGTGTTTTTGATCTCTTTAAACTCAGGGAAGGCACCACGAACACCAGTTTTTTATCACTACATTTTTGTAGTTATGAGTATTATGAACAATCTTTTGAACACGTTATGCTTCCCCTCAAATCACATTGTCCAGAGATGCACCAAAGGACCAAAGCACTTTATGAGATGATATAATGCTCAATATAATGATGCTTTGGTCGTAATCGTAAGCTGGGCAAGACTACTTGAAGTAGCTGCCTTTGATCTGAAATGTTACAAGCCATGTACTGAATAGTTTCATATGTGAAAGTATGAGACACAGCAAGTTCTACTATATCTTCCAAATCCATTAGTACTTCCCAAAATGTAGTGCTTCCCAAAATGTAACACTTTATGGGATTTTGGACCCAATAAGAACAGGCAGCAGTCTAAGAAGAGTGTGGTTCTCATGCCCATTCCCTCCAATTATTCCACCATAGACAATATTTTGTGGAATTGGGTGAGGATGGTCAACCTTATCTGAGTGGTGGAAGGGAATTAAACCTTAATCAAACGTTTTAAACAATGTGCCAACTCCACAGGAACAATGTCTTCCAGCAGGTCATGTAAGATATCAGGTGGAAATCCTGTGACAGGGTGGTAATAGGATAGATGATCAGACAGAACACAACTGTGTTTTACACCATAATTACAATCACTCTCATTGTTTTGTATTTTTCAACAAGTTGATCATGCTGATCTTTTGATCATGTTTCAAAACTACCAGCAATTGCATATGAGTTTTGCATTTCTGTTTAAATGGCGAGACAAAATCTGGAGAAATAATTCGATCTGAAACTCTGACTGAAACCAGCTAGCCCATGAGCAGCAGGTTATCAGCTACAACAGAATAAACTGTGCCTTTTAGACAGTCACCACATGTTTCAATGTAAATACCCACTGCTTTTACAGTTTTTAAGTCGTTCAGGAGAGGTGCAAAAACCTTTTCATATCCAAACTGTCGCACTGATTAGAGTGGAGGACAGAATGATATTTTACTAGCATGTTAGCTAATATCTAATAAACCGCACAGACTGTGTGTATTGTTTTGTATGTCCCCAGATGATTTGCAATTTTAAATCATTAATAAAAAGAATTATTGCTAATTTCTGACCCTCAACTGATAATAGAAAATGTTTGTGGTGGTATGAGGCATCGCTGTATGATGAATACTGTCCAGGTGACTGTCAAGTGGTTGCTTGAACTTTCTCAAGTACATCTTGTTTTTTAAGCAACAACTGCAAAGATGAGATAATTGGCACATACATAAAGGTAGACTGTTATGACTCATTAATGTTCTCTACAGGTTTAACTAATGGAAATTTTTCCTCATAATAGGATTTTCTCCATTTAGCTGTTGCCCCTCAGATGTCACGGACTTTTTTCAGTGTATTGAATACAGATTCTCTCACAAAAGGTTCTGACAGTGAAAACAATATGCTTAATGATTTTTTGTGTTGCCCTCTGTGACACATGGAGAATAGTTTGCATTGTTCTGCTCTCCTAATCCCTTACTGCTACTATCTGCTGCTGGGGCAGTTTCATTTTCACCTGAACGTTGCACTGCATGATGTTCAATGTCACTATACTGGATTGTATTTGAGACATTCTGCACCACATCTGATGGATCAACATCTGAGGCTTTTTGGTGTTCTCTGCATTTGTGTGCATTATATGTGGAATACACATTGGTTGGAAATTTGCAGCCACTGAATGGACATGAAACTGTTTCTTTCCTTCTTAAATGCCCCTTAAATGAATAAACATGTCCTTCTCCACAAATGGCTGCTTAAAATCACACAGACTTTTAACCCGTCACTATTCTGGATTGTTTCAGGAATGAATTCATGTATTTATAATAAAAAATGTTTTATGACCTACACATTTTTTTCTAAGGAACTTCAGCATCTTTGGATGATGTAAAGCCCAAAGTGTGTTCTTTTAAAAGAGATGTAAATTGTGTATGTAGCACACTGTTGTCAGGAACTTTTACCATTGAAAGTCAGGAAGGTCATTTTCAGCTGTAAGGCCCAAAAGGGGGGCTGAAACCAAACAGGGTTCAAGAAACCGGGTTTATTTTCATATAAGTAACAGTATTTAGTTCAGTAAACTTAAGTTCATTTAAAGGAGAATTCAGTGCTGTTTAGTTCAGTAAAGTCTTCATTTAATCCAAAACTATTCCATTCATTAAGTTCAATTATCCTCAAATTAATATTTTTACATTCAATGAAAACAAATCATCCAGTTTTCATTGATGTTTATTTAGTGAATAATGCATTTAATAAACAATTGGTTTCACTCAGAATGACGTTTTATTTTTTAATAAGTAGTAAAAAATTTTTTTTATAAAACTCATCTGAAGCATAAAGATAAAAATGCACCAGTTGGTTAAAAGAAAAAATTTAAAAGTAAAACATTTATTCCAGCTCATAAATCCTATAAAACATGCAGCATTAAACATGAACTTCCAGCAGATGAACATCTCATAATACTGTCTGGAAGTGAGAAATGTACAGGTTGTTTTTACTCCATACACATGAACTTACTTTGATCAGAAACACAATCATACTCCAAATCAATTAATCAATAAAGTAAATAAAAGAATCCCAAACTGCTGTGTGTCTTGTCCTCGCTATTAATGACGTCATTAGAGCTCCACTACTTCTAATGACCTGCTGTGACAGTGAGCTCTAATACACATCACACTGCCACCTACTGGTCATATATGATTCTGCAACATTCATAGAGTCACTCCGGTCAACTTCCGGTTCTCAACTCGGATTCACTCGCTTTATACACAGTTTACAGCCGTTTTATCTTATTTATGACTGTAATATCGCTCTTCTCTCAGGAACAACAGAAAAGCTGTGAAGACATGATATTTTATCCGCTCTTTACCTCTGTAATGTGCGCATGCGCATAGTGTCCGGTTAAGCGAGACCGGGTTACGTCACAGACGGAGGGGGGGGGCATCTCTCTGTGACGTCACAGTAAGGCAACGTCTATTATTGGGAACGCGTCTCTGTTTCTCTCATTTCCGAGGTTTTTGCTTGTGAGTAAAGAGGCATAAACATGGAGCTCTTCAGAAGGTTGAGAGTTTTTTCAAACCAGAAGAACGAAGAAAACAAGCAGATTGCTGAAATGAAGGAGAAGCTGGAACACATGGAGAAAGTAGAGAAAGACTTGGATGCATTTTCTCTTCTAATGATAGAGAAGATAACAGAAGAGAAAGAAGAGAAAGCCATTCTGCTACAGACGGTGCAAAAGCTGGAGGCTACTTTGGCTTCTGAGCGAAAGCAGCAGGACAGAATATAACAGAGAAGCCAGACCTGGGCGAGAGAACAAAAACAACTGGAGGAACGTGTTGCTCAGCTTAAGGTCACTTTGGATCAGACCACCAAGAAGCTCCAGTCTTCCCTGGAAATCAATAAGGAACTGGAGAAAACTGTAGACTGTGAGAGAGAGAGCTGGGTGAGAGAACAAAAACAACTGGAGGAACATGTTGCTCAGCTTGAGGTCACTTTGGAACAGACCACCATGGAGCTCCAGGATACTCAGAATCAGTGTGAGAAAGTAAAAAATAGTGCAGAGCAGGAGAGAGATCATTTGATCAGAGAAAAGAGCGACTGGAGGAACTGTTGCTCAGTTTGAGCCCACGTTGGACTTTAAAGAAAAACAAGAGGACGAAAGAGAGAAAACTAAACTTGACATAGAGGAGAGAAACAACTTACAGCTTCAGACCAACAGGGGGCTCCAGGATACCCAGAATCTCTGTGAGGAAGAAAAGAAGACTTCAGAGAATAAAACAGATCATTATATGAGAGTCCGAGAGCGATGGGAGGAAATTGTTGCTCAGCTGAGACAAGAAAACATTCAAAAGAAAAGGAGAAATAGAAAAAAAAGAAGAAGACAAGAGAAACAGAGAGTCTGAACACTTTTACTACAGCGAGACACAATAAACACTATTAAATAAATAAAGATTTTGAATTTCAATCATGTCTAATGTCTCTTCATCACAGAGAGCATTCAATGATGGCATTTTTTTCTTGAAATCCACTTTAGTAAAGTCAGTGATGTTTGATGTCCTTAAAGAAAAGGAATTTGACAGAAACTGAAGTTGAGGTATTTTCTTGCAGCTTTAGTGCTTTGTTCATTTTGAGCTCTGAAAGCAATATAGCTGACAGTTAATGTGGGGCAGAACCTGATTCACTTAAACATCTGTACTTTATAATTAATCACATGGATTGGCACAAGAAAGTGGATGATCTTTCAGCAGTCATTTTGACAGGGTTAACACTGGATTCACCTCACAACACCTGAACACTACTGCTGGCGGTGTTGGTGAATGGAGGGTGGAGCCGGGGGGAAACGAGCGGTGAGAAGCAGATCTGTGGCTGATGGGAATAATCAGTGTGCTCTGTTTTAGTGACTGGTGATGAGGAGAAAAAGGAGGAAGACACCGAGCAGAGCTGAGCACGTGTGTGTGTGTGTGTGTGTGTGTGTGTGTGTGTGTGTGTGTGTGTGTGTGTGTGTGTGTGTGTGTGTGTGTGTGTGATGTAAAGTGTTTGAGTAAATGTACTTTGTTACTGTACTTGAGTAACTATAAGTGACTTCCTGTCTGATGAACTGTTCTGTATTGGTTCTGTTTACTTCAATAGTAAGGAATGTAGACCTGAGATCCTGATCATTGGTCTTTTATTACCCATAAGGCAGTGGTTTTTAACCTTTTTCGAGGCGTGACTCATCGTTTACATGAAAAAAACTGTCAGAGATTCCCCTGCCATGCCCCCCTCAGTAGCTGTCATGGTTCCTCGTTATCCCGTGCCTGCCTGAAAGACCGACAGCTGTGGCTCCTTGCGGATCAGACTATATAAACTCACGTTCTCGAGTCACAGGCGGTCGGTTCTTGAACGTCATGCTGGTGATTTCCCGTGGCTGCTTTTTTTTTTTTTTTTTTTTTTTTTTTTTTTTTTTTTTTTTTTTTAAGTTTTACATTGTTCTGATATCAGATGCCCCAAGAAATTGCAGTTTAGACACAGAAGCTTTGTGTATGTGAGGATCCTCTATAATTATTTGGAGAAAGAGTCTGGTGTCATTATGCCATGGCTTGGGAAGTTGGGATGTTGTTAATAAATGTGAACTAATTTAATGTCATACAGTGTGTCTGTGTTCTACATTACAGTGGGGTCTGAGGTTCAGTTCCTACCTGTGTTTTTTTTGTTCTGACTTCTGCTTCAAATTCATACATGTTCTATGAAAACCAATTTACAGTAATTTTCTTTTCACCCTTTTTCTTTTTCTGTCTTCTATTTGTTCCAGTGTTTATTTGAGCATACAACATACAATACAATACAATACAATACAATACAATACAATACAATGAGGTAAGTAGATGAATCTCAGTGTTCCTCTCAGTTCCATTGTTTATTACTGGCAGGCCAGAACAGTCATCAAACATCTTTTTCACCAGGACTTTTCATGTATTTTACTGCCTACTTCTTAAAACAGGAGTGATGTGGTGATATTTCCTAGATCTAGTGAGGACTTTTGCTGCTGCATTCTGAACTAACTGAAGCTTATTTCTGCACTTACTCACACACCCAGACAGTAAAGCGTTACAGTAGTCTAATCTACAAGTAACAAAAGCATCAACTAGTTTTTCTGCATCCTGTAACCACATCATATTTCTAATTTTAGCAATATTTCTAAGGTGAAAGAAGGAGATCCTGGTGATGTTATTAACGTGAGCCTTAAGGGAAAGTCTACAGTCAATAATCACACCAAGATCTTTAACTGCTGTACACGCTGAAACAGAAACACCATCCAGAGATGCTACAGAATCAGAAAGTTTGCTTCTAGGGTTAAGGTTAAGGTTAGTCATGTGATGGAAATGTCTTTGCAGGTGGACGAATGCTATTTGTTCTGTTATCGAACTAGAAACAGTGAATGTTGAGATGTTTGGGAACTGATTATTGTCTGTATATATGCAGGTCAGGGGTTTTTCATGCTGGAACACCGTTCATTACAATGAGACGTTATTTTTAATGTTTTTAACTAACTGAGTTTCTCAAAAGTTATATTTGACCTGTAGATGTTATAAGGCTGCATTCTAACTAACCCTTTTTGCAGCAATCGATAGTTTTGATCAGTTTCACTTCTGTTCATGTTCAATTGGGTTTAAACAGAATTGGGTTTTGTCACATTTTTCCCAAAATATTATCATGTGGATTTTAATACTTAGTTGGGAATTAAATGTCATAAACACTTTAATAAAAGAAACAAAACACACACAAAATTCAAGTATTTAGTTTGTATTAGTATTACAACAAACATAGTAGAAATAGTAAAAAAAAAGAAGAGAGGAAAAAAAACTATATGTATGGTGTGTGTTCACATGCTGAATCTAAACCTGGCCAGAGCTTTGCAGATTCTCTCCACTGCTGCCATTTCCTGTTCTTAAGTTCAGTATAAAGCGAGTAATGTTTCGTTTGCCGTTTCGTTTTTTCTCACATTTATTTCTCAAAGTTTCCTCCAGCTGAGCAACATGTTCCTCCAGTCGCTCTCGTTTCCTCATCAAATAATTTCTCTCGTGCTCCGCCCTCTTTTTCTCTTCCACACAGTGGTTGAGGGAATCCTGGAGCTTCCTGGTGGTTTGGAGATGTGAGGTTGTCATTTCCTCCATGTTTAGTTTGGCCTTCTTTTTTTCTTTCTCTCAAATTCCAACGCGACCTCAAATAGAGCAAGACGTGTCTCCACTCGCTCTCGGTCTGTCATCAATTCATTTTTCTCATCCTTGCAATGATCCAGAGAATCCTGAAGCTCCCTGATGGGTTGAATCTGTAACTTGTTCAATTCCTCCATGTCGAGTTTGGTCTTTTTTTCTTTCTCTCTTTTCAAAGTAGCCTCAAGCTGAGCAACACGTTCCTGCAGTTGTTTTTGTTCTCTCACCCAGCTCTCTTTCTCACGCTCTACTGTTTTCTCCTGTTTCTCGTAGAGTTTCAGGAAAGACTGGAGCTCAGTGATGTTTTGGAGATGTGTGGGGTTTCTCTCAGTTATGTCCTGTTCCCACTGCTTTCTCTCAGAAGCCAAAGTAGCCTCCAGCTTTTGCACCATCTGTAGCAGAATGGCTTTCTCTTCTTTCTCTTCTGCTAACTTCTCTTTCATCAGATTAGAAAATGCATCCAAGTCTTTTACTACTTTCTCCATGTGTTCCAGCTTCTCCTTCATTTCAGCAATCTGCTCAGATTTCTTCTTTCTTCTGGTATAAAAAAACTCTCTAAACCTTCTGAAGAGCTCCATGTTTACGTGTCTTTACTCACACGCACAAACCTCGGAAATGAGAGAAACAGAGACGCGTTCTGACTTACATAGTCGCCCTACTGTGACGTCACACCGAGATGCTCCGCCCTCTGGTCTCTCTCTCTCTCTCTCTCTCTCTCTCTCTCTCTCTCTCTCTCTCTCTCTCTCTCTCTCTCTCTCCCTTTCTCTCAGAATCATAAATGACCATTAGGTGGCAGTGTGATGTGTATTAGAGCTCACTGTCACAGCAGGTCATTAGAAGTAGTGGAGCTCTAATGACGTCATTTAATAGTGAGGACAAGACACACAGCAGTTTGGGATTCTTTTATTGACTTTATTGATTAATTGATTTGGAGTATGATTGTGTTTTTGATCAAAGTAAGTTCATGTGTATGGAGTAAAAACAACCTGTACATTTCTCACTTCCAGACAGTATTATGAGATGTTCATCTGCAGGAAGGAGATGAGTGAGTGAAGGTGTGTGTGATCAGCATGACGTAGAGGGGCTCCGTGCGGGCCCAGAATTATACTGAAGACCCCCACAACAGCACAGAGATCCTGGATTCTGTACCAATCTTTGATGTCGACAGCTTCGAGGATCTGTTGAAGAAACTTGAAGAAATAGAAAATGATTCAGGAATAGAGGAAGATGGTGAAATACGAACGTTTCATGTACTTTAGTGTGCATGTTGTTTCACCATCTTCATTTTATATTACATTTTATTTTTAACAACTTTTATATAAGGAAATAAATATTTTGTCATGTCTAATGTCTCTTCATCACAGAGAGCATTCAATCACTTCATTTTCTTTCCTGAAATCCACTTTAGTAAAGTCAGTGATGTTTGATGTCCTTAAAGAAAAGGAATTTGACAGAAACTGAAGTTGAGGTATTTTCTTGCAGCTTTAGTGCTTCGTTTAAATTAAATGTGGGGCAGAACCTGATTCACTTAAACATCTGTACTTGATAATTGAGCACATGAATTAGCACAAGAAATTCAGTGAGCATAAGTAAAATGATCATGTCTTCTCAGTTTCATCCAGAAGACCTGGAAGTTTAACGAGAAAAAGCTGTTGGTTTTATTGACATGTACACACACATTTAGACACTTTTAAGGACTCATTAGAACAATGTTTAGTGTATGAGAGAGAAAATGTCAAAAAGAATTTGATTAAACGCACACAGATGAAAATTCTTACCTGTAGCGCCTCCTTGTTGTGGTTTATAGATATATACTGGGACTTCAGGACACTGTGAGCCTCTTGTTCTTGCTCACGCTCCTAAAACACAGCCATGAGGAAGAGGATGAAGGATTTAGTCATTAATGCCCTTTTACGCGTTATGGTCTACAAACACAAAACTGACTTAAAAAAAACTAAAGTGGCTTCTGCATCATAAAAGCTGTTGTGTTGAGCTCTAAAATGTTCCTTTCACAGCTGAAGTATGAAAACTATCAACAATGTAGAACAGAACACCGGGTTAGCTTCTAGCTTCTAGCTTCTCAGGCATGGAGCTTCTGGAGGTGTTGCTATCGCAGTAGATACGAGCTTCAAACCAGAAAGACACAGCTTACATTAGACTAAAACGTTTTTGTCTTTATACTCAACTAAAGTGAAATAATGAGCATATTTCCACTTTGAGAAACTCGTCTTGCTCTCGCCTCGACTCGCCATTACTGCCGCACAGACCTGAATAAACGGAGACACACCCACAGTGCCTCTTCTTCGTGTTTACAGTGGTTCATCCTCCAATCCTACAATGTGTCGTTGCTGTAAACAGGTTAGACTGTAGTCTACACTTCAGCCCAAATTCATTCATTTTATAAAAGTAACAGGTAACGCATCATACGGTAACGGTAACGGAGTTACTTTATTTTTAACACGCACCAGGATGCCGCTGTTACGTGTCTGTGCTGTTTTCTTCTACTCCTCCCTCCTTGTGTTGGCTCTGTCTTCAGGTCTCTACTATATGTAGGTGGAGTCACCTGGTAATTGTAATGGAGGCCTGGGGAAAAAAGGACTAATCAAGAGCAAGAGCCTGACCAGAGGAGGCGGAGCCTACAGTTCAAAAGCAGCCACCTGCAGTAACCACTGTTTGCTGGTGTAAATTAACAATAGATTAAATGAAAAGGGGTATAAGTTATCATGATAAATTATATATCATTCTAAAGGTCTAACCCTCAAGCATCGATTTTAGATCACTGTTTTTCAATAGAATGCTTATAACTAATGTATTTCCTAAATGTGTGTAAACAGTACACGCAAACAACATGCATAAAAAAACAGTACTTACACTATAATTGTAATAACGAGTCACAAACACATCCAAACACACAATTGCTGCAAATTCCTGTTTATATGGAAAGATAAGGTTCCACTGAACACCATACTGTAGAGCATTTTTGGTCTTTTGTTTGTTTTTTTTGTATCTGTTTTAGAGTAACTTTCGCATAAAGAATGACATCTTAGTGGTAAAAAATATACATGGCTGGTAGAATATAGTGTTAATAAACAAATAAGAGTAACCACTAAAAAAGACAAAGACAGGTAGAATCTTATCAGTGATACAACTGAACTCTGCAGGTGTTCCAGTCTTTTATTTTCAGCCAGTAGCAGTGTGGAAACAACATGTTCCATAGAAAATGTAGCCAATGAGTGCAGGATTTTAACGATACATGGGAGGTTTTTATTCCCCGTGTGGGCGAGTTCTTAGTTTTATTCATCTTTAGAAGCTCTTAGTGGTGAAAGAGCGCGTGACGTGCACTGTGACGCACCTGGCAGGAAGTGGAATGCAGCTCTTTCCAGCTCGTGATAACTGAGCTTTGTTTACAAGAAATAAAAAAGAAAAGAAAAAGTGGATGGTAAAAAAGTAGTTTTATTAAAGATTGCATGAAGCACGGACGAGGAAAATATTATTGTGCGGAATGAAACAAAACACAATCCCTCATCGCTTGTGCATTGGAAACTCTTCATGATGCCAGTTATGATTTATTATCTACTAACTGGGTTTCTGCACTACTTAAAGGGAGTTGTAAACTTCCTGGTCTGACAGATGAGGAAAAATCAGTCACATCTGTGTTTTGTGTAAACAAGGTCAGTTATTATCTTCTGTTTTATTTAGTGTGCACAAAATTCAAACAACTTTATTGTTTAGCTGTGGATTTGAGTTTTCTCATTTGTAAAAGTTAATTCAGTGCCCTGATGTTCTTAAAATAAACAGTAGATATGGTTTGTCGTGTAAAAACGTTTACTCCAGGTTTTGGTTTAAACAAAGTCTAATAGTTTTCCTAAACCTGGTCAACAGTCAAGTCTTAACTCCTTAATGTTTGTTTATATACATAATTTGAGTACATGTTTGATTTAGTTGGATATTGGATAATCCTTTTCTTTCGTCCTATTTAGTCCTTAGCAGAGACGTTTTTGTCTGTGACTTTGGACAAGATCGAAGCAGAGAAACAGTCTATGAGACGTGAACTCCTGCAGTCTCTCTGTAGGGGTTATGTAGCCTTATGTGAACAGTGAGGAGACTCTCATAAAGCTGATGCCCAAAACAGTGGAGATGATTGTGACATTTGAGTCAGTGAATTTTCTAAGTTTTATTAATATTTTTCTAGTTAGAGTTTGAGAGATATGTTTCTATTTATGCAGATTAGACATCAACCTTCTCAGCAGCAGGTTCCATAGTGTAGCGGTCATCACGTCTGCTTTACACGCAGAAGGTCCTGGGTTTGACCCCCAGTGGAGCCATGCCCTTGAGTCTCTGATTCTAATGTTGGAATGCTTTTCCTCCATTTCTGTTTCAACCACAATGCAGAAACATGCAAAACTGTGTATTTATTTCCAGGATTGAGTAACAATTTGTGAGTAATATATAAACTTCACTCATGTTTGCAACCTGCATGGTTCCACTGGAAGGACCTTCTGTGTGTAAAGCAGATGTGACCACCACTACCCTATGGATCCACACAATCATCTGCACAGCATAAATGAGCAGAAATCATGATTCAGGCAAAATGTTTTTCAGATTGCAACTATACAGTTTTGGGAAACTTGTTCCCAATGTACCCTCAGCTTTCTGTTCTCGGTTGAGAGGAATACAAGTGCTTTTTAAATACTGTATGAGAGTGTGTGATCTGGAGTCTGTGCAGCGGCTGCTGTTCTCACTCTATTTATTCCAGCTCTTTTTTAAAGTCGTGTTACATCCTCGATGACTTCAAACTTTACTCTTTACACTATTAATACAATTCTAAAATGAATTGTGTTGATTTGTATGAATGATCTTGTACAAATTGTATGAATGAAGAATATTAATACATTTTTATTCACTCTATGGTGCTCGGTGGTCAGTAAAATAATTACACTTGGTAAGATTTCTTGAAATAAGAAGTGATTAAAGCGATGCTGCAGCACTCGTGTGTCTGTTTTCTGAAGCAGCTTCTGCACCTGACGCACAGCACGAGGACTCGACTTCTTTGATGGACCCTTGTGAGGTCTGTTCTGAGTGGAACACGTCTTGGAAAACCTCTGTATGACCCTGACCACTGTACTGTAACTCAGTGTCAGGATGTTACTGATCTTCTTATCGCCTCGGCATCATGGTGGAGTCTCCTGTCATCAGAGAGTCTTTACCATGAGGTGCCGTGTAGAACATCCAGTGGTCAGTATGAGAGAACTGAATAACAGAATATAAGATTTTTATTTTGTTATTTGAAGAGAAGTTTAAATAACATTGGATTTTTTTTCCATTTGATGAATTAAAAGTTCATTCATTTTTTCATTCATGTATTTTTGCTCTTGTTGTGAAGTGAAGTTTGTGTCATTGCTGCTACACTGTGCATCTGAACGATCACGACTCAAATCTCACAATAAACTTTAGGGTTTTATCACATTTTCTACTTTCATTCATCTGATTGTCTCCCCAGTGTCCAACTGCTCCATGGCTTTGTGTATCAGTCACCTCACAACTATAGCAAAGAGTTTTTATTATTGACCGAGCAAATAAATTCCAAGTGATTCAGTGCTTATGCTCAGAGACTGACCTGATACACACACACACACACACACACACACACACACACACACACACACACACACACACTAAACAAATCTTTTCTGTCTTTGCACATATTTTTTTTAACTAGTGCATTCATGTGTGTTTCAATTTTTTTATAGTGATTAATCTTTCATATAATATTGTCTGTAGGATATATCATATAAATGTGGAAGTCTTTATATAATAATCGTAAAAATGTATTATTTTAGAATAAAAAATATGTTAAATATGTAGACCTTTAGGTATATATATACAGTGCCCTCCACAATTATTGGCACCCCTGTTTAAGATGTGGTTGTGGACTTCTAAAAATTCTCCTTTTTTTTAAAACAACATAGAACCCAAATGCAAAAAAAGAGGAAAAATCCAACCTTTCATTTAAGTACATTACTTTGGTGGTAAAAAAATCACACATTTAGAAAAAAAAAAAAAACTTGAAATCATGTGTGCCACAATTATTGGCACCCCTAACAATTCCTCTGAAAAATTTAATTTTTTTTTTTTTATATATATTTTTCTGTAGTTGCTAAGGTTGGTCAGGGTATCTAGGGACTTTTAATTAGTAATTCATGATTTCCTGTTTCCCTGGGGTATAAATATGATGTGACACAGAGGCCTAATTCTCTTACCCATTTGTCAACATGGCAAAGACAAGAGAACACACCATTCAAGTAAGGCAGATGTGTGTCGACCTTCATAAGTCAGGCAATGGCTACAAGAAAATAGCCACTCGCCTTAACTTGCCGGTATCTACAGTCAGAGGAATCATTAAGAAGTTTAAAACAACTGGAACAGTGACAAACAAGGCTGGAAGCGGTCCCAAGTTTATCTTGCCACAACGCACAGTGAGGAGGATGGTAAGAGAAGTAAAGAAATTTCCCAAGCTCACCGTCACAGAATTGCATCAAAGAGTGGCATCTTGGGGTCACAGAGTCTCCAAAACAACCTTCAGATGCTCTCTACATGCCAACAAGCTGTTTGGGAGGCATGCAAGGAAAAAGCCTTTTCTCACTAACACTCACAAACGTAAATGTCTGGAGTTTGCTAAGCGGTACTGGGACTTCAACTGGGATCGTGTGCTTTGGTCAGATGAGACTAAGATTGAGCTTTTTGGCAACAAACACTCTAAGTGGGTCTGGCGTAAAACAAAAGATGAGTATGCCGAAAAGCACCTCATGCCCACCGTGAAGTATGGTGGAGGATCTGTGATGCTGTGGGCCTGTTTCTCTTCCAAAGGCCCTGGGAACCTTGTTAGGGTGCATGGCATTATGAACGCTTTGAAGTACCAGGATATTTTAAATAAAAACCTGATGGCCTCTGCCAGAAAGCTGAAGATGGGTCGTCATTGGGTCTTTCAGCAGGATAATGATCCAAAACATGTGGCAAAATCTACACAAAAGTGGTTCAGCAGTCACAAACTCAAGGTCCTCCCATGGCCATCTCAGTCCCCAGACCTCAACCCAATCGAAAACCTGTGGGGCAAGCTAAAGAGAAGAGTGCATAAGAGAGGACCCAGGACACTGGATGATCTAGAAAGATTGTGCAAAGAAGAATGGTCAAAAATCCCTCTCTCTGTGTTCTCCAATCTTGTGAAATGTTATAGGAGGAGATTAAGTGCTGTCTTGTTGGCAAAAGGAGGTTGTACAAAGTATTAACATCACGGGTGCCAATAATTGTGGCACACATGATTTCAATTATTTTTTTATTTTCTAAATGTGTGATTTTTTTACCACCAAAGTAATGTACTTAAATAAAAGGTTGGATTTTTCTCTTTTTTTGCATTTGGGTTCTATGTTGTTTAAAAAAAAAGGAGAATTTTTTGAAGTCCACAACCACATCTTAAACAGGGGTGCCAATAATTGTGGAGGGCACTGTATACCTGCTCACGGAGGCACATTGGCCAATCCGAATCTTAGTCAGAGGATATAACGGTAAACTAATATTCATTGATTTAGTTACTTGGTCATAACTTGCTAAGTCAGTGATAGCCGCTACACATGCTCACGGACACAAACTCTCCAGACTGTCCCTTAGTCAGAGGATATAACGGTAAACTAATATTCTTTAAGTAGGCCGCCAATGCTTGCTCATGCATAAAGAATACTGTATTTAGTCACTTAGTTATAACTTGCTAAAGTCAGAGATAGTCAGAAATCAGAAGGTCTCAGACGTTGTGCTCTATGCTCCATCCGTTCATGAGCCTTCAGTTTGTACTATCCTGGTCACAGATTTGCGGTAACGCCAGACTACATAATCAACTAGATATAAATGATTTCAGGAAATTTCAGAGTTAATCAAGAATTTTACATTTATTTGCCAGGTAATAATCAATAAACAAATGTTACATTTAAAACAAAGAATAGAAGAAAGTTACATAACATGATCAACATTAAACCAAATAATTTATCAATGTAGTTTACTAAAGAATTGTTCACTATACCTGGCAAGAGACACACAGAGACTGTGTGGGAAGTTCTGACTATCGAATGCTTCCCTGAGTGTTTCATCAAATTTCCTTAAATACCCAAACCATCGTAAACACTTGTAAATTCAAAGTGATAAAGCTTTGCACACCCTTTCTTGGGAAAGGATGTGACCTAAAACCTAATTGTCACCTAGACCACCTGGTCAGGATGTTCTCCGGGGCAACACTTATGTCAGTAGGAGAGAATTTCCCCAAACCTGAGGTCTGTTTTACTGATATGGGACTGAGATCATATTTCCAATCACACCAAGACCTTTAAAATGATACTAAACATGTGAAGGTAAAATGTATACATTACTAAATTGTAATTATTACATTATGCAAGTAAAGTAGCTGAATTCTGGGACCTTCTCAGTCACCTTTCCATGATCCGGCCATCTCCCCAGGAGGAAGAGGGGGGCTCAAGGATGGGTGACTGGGCAGCTGAACAAATGGCTTTCTCTCCTCAGATCAAAGAGATCCTCTCTTCAGATTAGAAGGTTTATTGTTTTGTTGCATGGTAGTTCTCGGGGTCTGGTCTCATGAAGTTGCATGGCAGTTCTAGGGGTCTGGTACCATGAACAGATCTGACCATCCTTACACATTTTACCTTCACATGTTTGGTATAATTTTAAAGGTCTCAGTGTGATTGGAAATATGATCTCAGTCTCATATCAGACTCCAGGTTTGGGGAAATTCTGTCCTACTGACATAAGGGTTGCCCTGGAGAAGATCTTTACCAGGTGTATTAGGTGACATTTGGTTTTTAGGTCACATCCTGTCCAAGAAAGGGTTTTCAAAGCTTTTATCACTTTGAATTTACAAGTGTTTACGATGGTTTCGGTATTTAAGGAAATTTGGCGAAACAAGCATTCTGTAGTCAGAACTTCTCTGTGTGTCTCTATTGCCAGGTACAGTGATTCTTTAACATTTCTTTAGTAAACTGCATTGTTAAAATATTTGGTTTAATGCTGATCATTTCATGCTTCTATTATTTATTTTAGATGTGACATTAGTTTATTGATTATTGCCTGGCAAATAAATGTAAAATTCTTGATTAACTCTGAAACTTCCTGAAATAATTTATATCTGGTTGATTATGTAGCCTGGTGTTACCGCAAATCTATGACCAGGATCATACAAACTGAAGTCAAGTCAAGTCAAGTCAAGTTTATTTGTATAGCGCTTTTCACAACAGACATTGTCTCAAAGCAGCTTTACACAAATCAACAGTGATGGTGAATGGTGTGAATTTGTCCCTGATGAGCAAGCCATGGCGACTGTGGCAAGGAAAAACTCCCTTAGATGTTATGAGGAAGAAACCATGAGAGGAACCAGACTCAAAAGTGGAACCCATCCTCATCTGGGTGACATCAAGAGTTTGATCATAAATCTTTCAACAATACAGAACACTGGAGAGTGAGAACTAACATGAGTACTGGAGTATAAGTTTATAAGTGATGTTCTTTCTACAGTCTTTTACAGTCTATATGGTTAGTAGCTCCGAGTTTTATGAGCTCAGCATTTGTGATCATCACAGATCCAGCATCAGCTTCTCCATGGTAGAGCCTTTAAACACTCCAGGAGGTCCAATGTCAAAACTCCACACATGTAGCGGGATCCAAATGGCACTGGTACGTCTCTAGATGGTTCGGGATGTTTGCGAGTTCGGCATCAACTTCTTCAAAGGTCCGTAATCATCATGAGGTGGGAGGTGACTGAAGCTGGCCAAACCTCAGGGTGTCTCGGGATGGGGAGAGAAAGAGAAGCAGTGGAGAGGAATTAGCGTAGCTGCTGTTCATGATATTAACAGCACAAGTTGATAATGTGCATGTGATCAGATGTTCTGGAGCACAAGGTTATGATGTGAGACGTATGTTATGTGTAGGCTTTGCTAAAAAGATATGTTTTTAATCTACACTTAAACTGGGTGAGTGTGTCTGAGCCCCGAACACCGTCAGGAAGACTATTCCAGAGTTTAGGAGCTAAATGTGAAAATGCTCTACCACCTTTAGTGGACTTGCTATTCTACGAACTACTAGAAGCCCAGAGTTTTGAGATCTTAGGGAGCGTGGCGGATTGTAGCGTGTTAAAAGACTGGATAGATACATGGGAGCCAAACCATTTAGTGCTTTATAGGTGAGTAGTAGTAGTTTGTAGTCTATTCGAAACTTAACAGGAAGCCAATGTAGGGACGATAAGATCGGGGTTATGTGATCATATTTTCTTGCCCTTGTAAGAACTCTGGATGCTGCATTCTGGACTAACTGAAGCTTGTTTATTAATGATGCAGGACATCCACCTAGTAACGCATTACAGTAGTCTATTCTGGAGGTCATGAACGCATGGATGAGCTTCTCTGCATCGGATATGGACAACATATTTCTTAGCTTAGAAATATTTCTAAGGTGAAAGAAGGCTGTTTTTGTAACTTGGTTGATATGATTTTTAAAAGACAAGTCGCTGTCTAAAATAACACCCAGGTCTTTTACCGTTGAACTAGTGGTTACAGAACATCCGTCTAAATGCAGGTTGAGATGCTGGAGCCACTGTATACTAGTTTTTGGGCCAATGAGCAAAATCTCAGTCTTATCAGAATTTAAAAGTAGAAAGTTATGGGTCATCCAATCTCTTATTTCCTTAACACACTCAGTTATCCGGGTTAATTGAGCTGTATCGCCTGGTTTAGATGAGATATATAGCTGAGTATCATCAGCATAACAATGGAAGCTAATTCCATGCCTTCTAATAATATTTCCTAACGGAAGCATGTATATTGTGAAGAGCAGGGGTCCTAGAACTGAACCTTGCGGCACGCCATAATTTACTTGCATTAGCCTGGATAGCTCTCCATTTAAATCTACGAAATGGTAACGATCGGACAGGTAGGATTTAAACCAGCTTAATGCCTGTCCCTGAATGCCGATGTAATTTTGTAAGCGATCTAGGAGGAGATCATGGTCTATAGTGTCGAATGCAGCACTAAGATCTAGTAAAACCAACAGCGAGATGAAGCCTTGGTCTGAAGCTAAAAACAGGTCATTAGTTATTTTAACTAGAGCAGTTTCTGTGCTATGATGGGACCTAAAACCTGACTGAAATTCTTCAAAGATATTGTTCTCTTGCAGGTAGGAACATAACTGGGCAGCGACAATCTTTTCTAAAATCTTGGACATAAATGGGAGATTTGAAATTGGTCTGTAATTTGATAACGTGTTTGGATCCAGATTAGGTTTTTTAATGAGGGGCTTAATAACTGCTAACTTGAGGGATTTAGGGACATGTCCTAACGATAGTGAAGAGTTAATAATATTCAGAAGAGGTTCACCAGTTGTATATAACACTTCCTTCAGTAATTTAGTAGGAATTGGATCTAACTGACGTTGTCGATTTAGCTTTGGCAATAACATTATACAGCTCTTCCTGTCCTATACATGTAAAACAGTGAAGTTGTGGAGTTGAAGGTAACACTGTCTCAGGAGATGCTGTCAGAGGTTGAACTGCCACAATTGTTTTTTCTAATGTTATCTATTTTTTCAGTGAAGAAAATCATAAAGTCCTCACTATTAAACTGTGATAGAACACAATTTTCAGAGCCCTGATTTGTAGTTAGTTTAGCTACAGTACTGAAAAGGAACCTGGGATTGTTTTTGTTATTTTCTATAAGTTTGCTCAGGTGTTCAGCTCTAGCAGCTTTTAGCGCCTGTCTGTAGCTGAGCATACTGTCTTTATACGCGATTCTAAATACCTCCAATTTAGTTTTCCTCCATTTTCTCTCCAGATTACGTGCTGTTCTCTTGAGGGCATGTGTATGACTATTATACCAAGGTGCAGGTGCTTGTTCTCTAACCTTTTTAACCGGATGGGGGCAACGGTGTCTAATGTGCTAGTGAGGATAAGGTCTAATCTGTCCTTAGTGGTCGGAACAATAGTCCTACCAAGTCGTTAACGTGGTGCAACACGGCTAATCTGCTCTACCGGTAGTGTGTACAGTATGAGGTAATGGTCTGTGATGTCATCACTCTGAGGTAAAATATCTATATCAGTGACATCTGCTCCGTGGATATTATTAAGTCTAGTGTGTGGTTTAAACGGTGAGTTGGTCCGGTGACGTTTTGTTTAACCCCAAAAGAGTTTGATAAATCAACAAATGATAATCCTAGAGCATCATTTACATCATCTACATGAATATTAAAATCTCCTACAAGCAGCACTTTATCAAAATTGATCAAGAGGTCTGATAGAAAACAAGCAAACTCTTGAAGAAAATCAGCGTAGGGCCCTGGGATCTGTACACGGTGACCAGAGCGAGTTTTCTATGTCTGTCTGAAAGTACAACTTTAAGAACGAGCACTTCAAATGATTTAAAGCTGAATCCTAACATCTGACTAACATTAAGAGAGGCAGTATAAATGGTTCCTACACCCCCCCACGACCAGTCTGACGCGGCTCATGCTTATAAACATATCCTGACGGTGTCGACTCGTTTAGACCCATATAATCACCTGCTTTAATCCAGGTCTCAGTGAGACAGAGTGCATCGAGATTATTTTCTGTGATCATCTCATTTATAATCAGTGCTTTGGGTGCAAGTGATCTAATGTTTAAAAGACCAAACTTTAAAACTTTTTGGTGTTTGCTTATCTGGCATTTTTCAGTTTTAACTGCAATGAGATTATTTCTGGATCTTGTGTATTTAATTCTTGGTTTTACTACACGAGGAATAGATACGGTTTCTATAAACTGGTCTGTGTGTGAACTTGTAACTATTTGGTTTGTTGTATAAATGTTCTCATTGTCGTAAATTTCCTGATGTCTTACCAGTCAGATGGTGTGAAGTATCCTAGAGATGTTATCTGATAGCACTGCTGCTCCAACTCTGCTGGGGTGCAGGCCATCAGGGCGGAAGAACCTCGGACGCTCCCAGAAACAGTTCCAGTTATTAACAAAGAGAAGTTTATGTTCTCGACACCATGACTGTAACCATTCATTTAGAGCTAAAAGTCTACTAAACTTCTCAGCCCCTCGCTGGTAAGTGGGAAGAGGTCCTGACACTATGATCCTCGTTGTGGGCGATGTGCTGCGTACCGTCTCCACCAGGATCCTGAAGTCCCTCTTTAAGATCTCCGTTTGCCTTAGCCTGGTGTCGTTCGTTCCGGCATGAAGGACAACCGCTCTGAAGTTCTCTTTCAGGATTGCGGGGACCTGCGCAGCGACATCAAGAACACGAGCACCAGGAAAACAGCGAGTGTGCACCTTACCTGTAGCTCCGGTAGCACGGACATGCCGGACGATGGAATCTCCGAGAATCACAGTGTCGCGTTCCGTCTCACGAAGAGGGGCGAAGCGGTTCTCGGTCGAGATCTCGAAGGCCCGTAGTGGTGGCGGGGGAGACGTCCTCGACCGGGGCTTTGCTTGTCTCTTCCGCCGCTGCCGCATCCAGGGTCCGTGTTGCACCTTTGCCGGAGATGTAGGTGCGCTGTGTCTGGGCAGAGAAACGCGCGGAGTTGAGGTGCTGGGAGCGTTGGGTTCAACCCGGGAATTTACCTGGGACGAGTGCGCGTCCGCCCGGGATGTTTCCAGCGCCGCTTTCCGCTCTCGCAGCTGGGCATGCTTTTCATGCAGCTCGCGAATCTGTTTCTCCAAAACCTCCATCTCCAACGCCACCGTTTGCAAATCGAACGAGTCCTCACCTGTGCTCAAAGTCAGACACACAGCCGGCATAGTGCTGATAATCACAAACAGAGTTCAGATACACAAATATGATAAAGTGAGAGAAATATAGTGGTAGTCGAGTTTAACTTACTACAGGCACAAGTCAGGAAGACAAACTTTTTAGGATTTAGGATTATTAAAAGAGAAAAACACAAACAAACGAATACAAACACGGAACTCGCGGCAAACAAGTCAAACACAGGAAGCTCATGAACAGATGGAGCGTTGAGCACAATGTCTGAGACCTTCTGATTTCTGACTATCACTGATTTAGCAAGTTATAACTAAGTGACTATTAAGTCTGAATCAATAGATTCACTGGTAAACGACTCGATTCAACAGTTCTAAAAAATCTGTAACATAAAACATTCTGTCTCCTTAAAAATAATTTTCTCAGCAGTCTCACTCAGGAAAAATAAACTTTTGTTTCCAAACATCTCAACATTCACTGTTTCTAGTTCAATAACAGAACAAATAGCATTCGTACAGTTCAGAGTCTGATTTGAGATTTGATCAAGTTTTCATTAGATTCTAATATGTTTGATTGAGTTCTTGCATGTAGATGATACTTTTAATAAATTTAATACTAACTTCATGCAGGTTCTCACCATAAAGACTGGATTTTATAAAAACCTTTTGACAAAATAAATTGTTTCAATGTTATTAAATCTGTACTCGTTATTTCTACATTATTTATTACATTAATTTTAACCAGCTTCATTTAAATTCAGTTTCATTTATTTATATCACAAAAATTCAGCTTAAAAATTAAACATGAACCCCCTGTATGTAAAACAGTAAACAGTTTAAGTTTAAGACAGTTTAATATTATCAAGAAAAATATCTATAATTATTAATATTAATAATAATATTAATAATAATAATAATAATAATAATAATAATAATAAAATGGTAAAAATAATAATAATAACTGCAGTTGGTTCTCAGATTACAGTCTACACTGCCCTCTAGTGGCTCTGTCAGGACTTTTTTTTATAACTTAAATATATACAAATATTATTAATCGTTTTTGTTGTCTAGTTATATCAAGTTGAGGAGTCTCCCCCGTGTGGATGGAGGAGGAACTGCTACAGTTTAGAGCCTGATTTGAGGTCAGATCAAGTTGAGTTTTAACAGTAAGTTTGATTGAGTCCAACATGTAAATGGTACATTTAATAAATTTAGTACCACCTTCATGCAGGTTCTCAGCATAAATAGTGAATTTTATAAAAACATTTTTGTACAAAATAAATGTTATTAAATCTGTACTCGTCTTTTCTGGATCATTTAGTTTATTACATTAATATTAATCAGCTTTATTTACCTTTATTTATTCATATTGGACTTATACACAAAAAATTTCTACAGCTTCACTACTACATCACTCAAATACTACTGCCGTGTGTAATCTTCTAATAAACCCTAATAGTGACATGGTGTTGTATAAATAATAGTAAATGTGAATATTCCTTTCAAATAAAAGTCATAAAGTGCATTTTAGGTGAATTTATGAACCACATCTGGCTTGAAAAGACCGGTGTCCAAATACTTTTGACCACACGGTGTGTATCAGCTGAAAAGCAGCAGCTTCGGATCAGTCGCATTTCCACTGGGATTCAATCTAAAATATTACTTTTGATCATTATAAATATTTTATATTATATATTTGATTACAGATCATTGGACAAGACACCTGTCAGTCAAGATATACAGGTGAATGACAGGTGTCTCGTCCAATTATCGGTAAGTTTACATTCACAAACGATACCTACCTTTTCCGGTTTGTCTGACTTGTCGTTGTGTTTTCGGATTTGTTAATGTGTTTTTGAATTTGTTATTTTTTTTTTTCGGATTTGTTAATGTGTTTTTCACTTCTCGGCCACTGTACTAATTCGAAATGTTTGTTTATAACTTGACTTATATAAAAAAATAGCAACATTTGATGTAAAATTCCCTTTAAAAGTGCAGTATAGTGTAATTCATCTTGATACCGCTAGAGGGAGTAAATGAATTGGTTGTGTTGTGAGGATTTGCTGGACATCGAACACTTTTTAAAATGAAGTGGAAGATTAAACAGTACTGTGTGATAAAGAAGTGTTTAAATAAAGACATTTATGTGCAGGAAGACCAGATGTAATTATTCTTGCTGTTTGTGTTTCATCTACATCAAGTAAAATCTTGCCCACGGCAGAAAATTGACCAGGGCCGGCCCTGTGCAGGATGGAGGAGTGTGTTGAACTGTTGGAGCCGGCGTAGAGGATGGAGGAAGGGTGGGATTTAAGTGGACAGGAAATATAAGTTGTTCATGTCACACAGATTTACATTTATTGTATCTTTTTTTTTTATCTCATTCTCTTTCCTTTAAATGGATTGATTGAATGCCATTGGGGAATGATATTTGTTAAAGTTAGTTCATAAAATTAACCTTATTTTAAATTGTTTCCAGTGAAACTATAAAATATAGCTGCTGTCTGGGTCACATTATAAATAAAACACAAACAGTAAGAATAATTACATCTGGTCTTCCTGCACATAAATGTCTTTATTGAAACACTTCTTTATCATACAGTACTGTTTAATCTTCCACTTCATTATAAAAGGTGTTCGATGTCCACTAGATGGCAGTAATGTTCTACTAAACTTTAGCTCCTTCTAGCGGTATCGCGAATGAATTACACTGTACTACACTTTTAAAGGGAATTTTACATCAAATGTTGCTTTTTTATATAAGTCAAGTTATAAACAAACATTATCAATTAGTACAGTGGCCGAGAAGTGAAAAACACATTAACAAATCCGAAATAAAATAACAAAATAAAAAACAAAATAACAATCCGAAACACAACGACAAGTCAGACAAACTGGAAAAGGTAGGTATCGTTTGTGAATGTAAACTTACTGATCATTGGACGAGACACCTGTCATTCACCTGTATATCTTGACTGACAGGTGTCTTGTCCAATGATCTGTAATCAAATATATAATATAAAATATTTTATATGATCTAAAGTAATATTTTAGATTGAATCCCAGTGGAAAAGCGACTGATCCGAAGCTGCTGCTTTTCAGCTGATACACACTGTGTGGTCAAAAGTATTTGGACACCGATTTTTCATGCCAGATGTGGTTCATAAATTCACCTAAAATGCAATTTATGACTTTTATCTGAAAGGAATATTCACATTTACTATTATTTATACAACACCATGTCACTATTAGGGTTTATTAGAAGATTACACACGGCAGTAGATTTGAGTGATGTAGTGGTGAAGCTGTAGAGGTTTTTGTGTATAAGTGCAATATAAATAAATGAAATTCAACTTAAATGAAGCTGATTAATATTAATGTAATACCTAAAATGATCCAGAAAAGACGAGTACAGATTTAATAACATTTATTTTGTCCAAAAATGTTTTTATAACATTCACTATTTATGCTGAGAACCTGCATGAAGGTGGTACTAAATTTATTAAATGTATTATTTACATGTTAGAACTCAATCAAACTACTGTTAGAACTCAACTTGCTCTGACCTCAAATCAGGCTCTAAACTGTAGCAGTTCCTCCTCTATCCACACGGGGGAGACTCCTCAACTTGATATAACTAGACAACGAAGAACGATTAATAATATTTGTACATGTTTAAGTAAAAAGAAAGTCCTGACAGAGCCACTAGAGGGCAGTGTAAGACTGTAATCTGAGAACCAACTGCAGTTATTATTATTATTATTATTATTATTATTATTATTATTATTATTATTATTATTATTATCATCATTTTATTATTATATTATTATTTTTATTATTATTATTATTATTATTATCAATATTATAAATAATTATATTATAGATATTTTTCTTGATAATATTAAACCGTCTTAAACTTAAACTGTTTATGTTTTACATACAGGGGGTTCATGTTTAATTTTTACGCTGAATTTTTGTGATATAAAATAAATGAAACTGAAGTTAAATGAAGCTGATTAAAATAATGTAAGAAATAATGTAGAAATAACGAGTACAGATTTTAATAACATTGAAACAAACCTTTTTGTCAAAAAGTTTTTATAAAATCCAGTCTTTATGTGAGAAACTGCATGAAGTTAGTATTAAAATATTAAAAGTATCATCTACATGCAAGAACTCAATCAAACATGTTAGAATAAAATGTAAACTTGATTAAACCTCAAATCAGACTCTGAACTGTACGAATGCTATTTGTTCTGTATTGAACTAGAAACAGTGAATGTTGAGATGTTTGGGAACTGATTATTGTCTGTATATATGCAGGTCAGGGGTTTTTTCATGCTGGAACACCGTTCATTACAATGAGACGATGATGTAAGATGACGAGCCAAACCACGGAGATGAAGCTGAGTGAGGTGAACCCCTCAAACTAACAAGTCAAGTCAAGTTAAGAAGCTTTTATTGTCATTTCAACATATATAGCTGATGCAGTATACAGTGAAATGAACAACGTTCCTCCTGAACTCAGGTGCTACATACAACAACATAAAACAACAGTTACAGAACAGAAGAACACAGGGCCAGGAACTAAGATCCTCGCCACATGAAGTGCATGTGTGCAACTGGTGCAAACAGTGCAAAAGTGCAGACAACACACAATACACAAAATATAAATATAAAAATAAAAATACAATAGCTCCGCCAGTAAAACCTGTCTTGACAGAATAAGGTGCACAGTAGCAGAAAATGTAAACAGAATTGTGCAATTCTACAATAGCAGCAATCAAAATAAACTGAACAGTACCAAAGGATTTGGACAGAATATTGTGCAAAAGAGCAAGTCCCGAAGATCAGCAACAAACGGCATGTAAACATTTGCAATAATGAAAGGTAATTTTGCTGAAACCTGGGTGTGCGAAGTGTATGTGTGTTGAGTCAGTTGTACAGATCAGTCACTCAGTTGTGTGTAAGTGTGTGTGTGTGTGTGTGTGTGTGTGTGTGTGTGTGTGTGTGTGTGTGTGTGTGTGTGTGTGTGTTGTGTGTGTGTGAGAGAGAGAGTTCAGTTCAGATGTTTGTTGAGGAGCCTGATGGCTTGCGGGAAAAAACTGTTGCACAGTCTTGATGTGACGGCCGAATGCTTCGGAACCATTTTTCCTGATGGTAGGAGGGTGAAGTGTGTGTGTGACGGGTGTGTGTGGTCGTCCACAATGCTGTGTGCTTTGCGGATGCAGCGTGTGGTGTAAATGTCCATGATAGAGGGGAGAGAGACTCTGATGATCTTCTCAGCTGTCTTCACTATCCTCTGTAGGGTTCTTGCGGGTTCCCAACCAGGCAGTGATGCAGCTGCAGAGATGCTCTCGATGGTCCTCTCCAGGTGAGGTTGTCTGCCGAGACCTCAGGAATTTGGTGCTCTTGATGATCTCCACTAAAATCCATCGATGATAAG
>JBCEWE010000300.1:0-25012 GCA_039877035.1 Silurus lanzhouensis
CAAACACACATTAAACACACACCCAACAACCCCCAAACCATTCAACGTCCTACACACACACAAACAACATAAACACACAACACCCAAACATTCAACGTCCTACACACACAAACACACATTAAACACACACCAACAACCCCAAACCATTCAACGTCCTACACACACACAAACACACATTAAACACACACCAACAACCCCAAACCATTCAACGTCCTACACACACACAAACACACATTAAACACACACCAACAACCCCAAACCATTCAACGTCCTACACACACACAAACACACATTAAACACACACCAACAACCCCAAACCATTCAACGTCCTACACACACAAACACACATTAAACACACACCAACAACCCCAAACCATTCAACGTCCTACACACACACAAACACACATTAAACACACATTAAACACACACCAACAACCCCAAACCATTCAACGTCCTACACACACAAACACACATTAAACACACACCAACAACCCCAAACCATTCAACGTCCTACACACACACAAACACACATTAAACACACACCAACAACCCCAAACCATTCAACGTCCTACACACACAAACACACATTAAACACACACCAACAACCCCAAACTATTCAACGTCCTACACACACAAACACACATTAAACACACACCAACAACCCCAAACCATTCAACGTCCTACACACACACAAACACACATTAAACACACCACACCAACAACCCCAAACTATTCAACGTCCTACATACACACAAACACACATTAAACACACACCAACAACCCCAAACCATTCAATGTCTCCCCCCCCCCACACACACACACAGAAACCATTCAACGCCCTACACACACACACACACACACACACACACACACACACACACACACACAAACAACCCCAAACCATTCAGTGTCCCACACACACACACACACACACACACACACACACACACACAAACATCCGCAAACCATTCAACATCCTACACACACACATACAAACAACACACACCATCAACCCCAAACCATTGAACGTCCTACACACACACACACACACACACACACACACACACACACAAATACACACACAAACATCCGCAAACCATTCAACATCCTACACACACACATACAAACAACACACACCATCAACCCCAAACCATTGAACGTCCTACACACACACACACACACACACACACACACAAATACACACAAACACCAAACCATTGAACGTCCTACACACACACACACACACACACACACACACACACACACACACACACACAAAATACACAAACAACACACACCATCAACCACAAACCATTGAACGTCCTACACACACACACACACACACACACACAAATACACACAAACACCAAACCATTGAACGTCCTACACACACACACACACACACACACACACACACACACACACACACACACAAACACACACACACACAAAATACACAAACAATACACACACAATCAACCCCAAACAATCAAACGTCCTACACACACACACACACACACACACACACACACACACACACAATACACACAATCAACCCCAAACAATCGAACGTCCTACACATAAAGCTAGAGGGGAAAAAAAGGGTGGGGGGTGGGGGGGACAGAGAGATTCTCACCAGCTGATGTCCATGATGGATTTGTCAAAAAGATCATGAATGACCACCAGAGGGCGCTTCAACGAGGTCAGCTACACACACACACACACACACACACACACACACACACACACACACACACACATTTTATATATTATATATATATATATATATAAACATTCTGTGTAAATGACTGCAGGAGTGTGAGAAGGTGAGTATGTAGGTTAAAGGTTACACACCCAGACGGAGAGTGAGCGGTCTTTACTGCCCACTGCACAGCAGCAGTAGGGATTAGTGGGCTTGGATGAGCTTCCGTTCCTTGGTTTCTTCTTAAAGATCTTTGGGTTAAATTTCTACATAAACACACACATACACACACTTTCCTACTCGGGTTCTGCAGAAGCGTTATATAAAACATGACATTAGGTTGAAGATCATCAGGACCCTGAGTGTGTGACTGTAATCACTCCCACGTGTCAGAACCATAAAACAGAGTGAAGCATCTGTCACTCACATCATCTAAATCAAATTAAGCTGTCGAGGATCAGCATTTCTGTCACTGTGTGCAGAAACACAGCTTTAAATAAAAAAAATTAAAAAAAGATAACGTTCAAAGAATAGAAATAATACCGTTATATAAAATATGTAATAACCATAAAAAAAAAAACATTGTAGAATTGTATTAATTTGAATAGGACGGTTTCTCACCACTACAGTGACGGCTTTACGATGTCCCACAAAGTCCATGTTGGTCTTCCAGCCATCACGCTCGATGATCTGTGCCGTGGGACCAGAGTTATTCATCGCATGAGCAGAAACCAAGTACTGACCATCAGGGGACCAGCTGAGACGCAGAACATGAGTAGTTCCTCCACACTGAACACACGAACACACACACACACACACACACACACACACACACACACACACACACACACACACACACACACACACACACACACACACACACACACACACACACACACTCTCCAGTTAGCAGTGCTGGACAGTTTATTAGCTGATCTTTCACCACCTACCTTTCAATCAGCTCCAGACAGACATTCACTCTGAACTCAGTTCATGTTCTCTAGTCTAGCAAGGAGAATATTCTAATCTAGAGGTTGACTGATGGTGGATGTAACGGATACTGATAGATAGGTTGGATCATACTTGCTGAGAACTGATACATCAACAGATACTGGATTAAATAGATACTGGATGAAAAAACAAGCATAACATTCCATGTAAAAAAGTTTATTACAAAAATAAAAAAAACAGTACTGAATCATAAAAATGTGCTAAATGAAATAAATATAAATATATTAATTAATAAAATATAATTATCTAATTAATAAATTAATTATACAAATAATAAATGCAGCACACAGTCTCACATGTAAAAACAAACGGTAAGTGACTTCAGTGATTCACCTCTAGAGGCCGCTATCACAATGACAGCAGACCAGAAGCCGGAAAAACTTTTTTTTTTTGCTAAAAGTTCAAACTATGAACTATCTGTTGACCTTTATTCTAATAATTATTGTAGATTTTCACAACATTGATCCTAATCTTCTCCTTGCTAGACCAGAGAATGTTGTTGGAATAAAGGAAACGATTTTAGTGATAAAAGCATGTCTTCCAATATATGTCTTCTGCTGGTAGTGAAAAAAAGAGGAAAGCCCTCAGTTTTGAGCAGAAACACTTGAAATATTTACCAGTTGAACTTTTTGTATTGAATAACTAAAATAAACATTTTAATGATATTGTAATTTATACTCGCGACCTTGACACTCGCAGATTTTCATTTGGAACCGGACTGAGAGTAACTCAGTAAAATCTGACAGTTCGCGAGAAAAGTTCAGAGTAATATTTCAAAACAGAGTTTGTACTAATAAATAAAACTATTTTATTATTGTATTATTTATTTAAAAGTAATAAAAAAAACCATTTATGACAAGTATTTCACAAGTAATCATTTTTGTTCAGTACAGTACATGTACAATTGTACTTGAAAAAGGAACCATCAAAAGGAGAGTCAAAACCTCGCCATCTTCTGTTACTCGCGAGTACTGCACTGTATAAATATATATTTATATGTACATATAATCTGTAATGTTTTACTGTCTGGGTGTTCTATTAAGTGTGTCCATCTAGAGACATACCAGTGCCAATTTGAGTTTTGACATTGGATCTCTTTGAGTGTTTAAAGGCAGATGTTGAGTTATTTTATGAGTTGCTCAGTAGCTCCTAGTTTTATAACCACAATGACTGCAAAAGACTCTAGAAAAGTCATCAGTCATAATCACACACTCCAGTGCTCATGTTAGTTCTCACTCTCCAGTGTTCTGTAGTGTTGAAAGACTATAATCACACTCTTGATGTCACCCAGATGAGGATGAGGTTCTGCTTTTGAGTCTGGTTCCTCTCAAGGTTTCTTCCTCATAACATCTAAGGGAGTTTTTCCTTCACCACAGTCTCCATTGTGCTCATCAGGGATAAACACACACCATTCACCTTCACTGTTACATTCTGTAAAGCTGCTTTGAGTTAATGTCTGTTGTGAAAAGCGCAATAGAAATAATCTTGACTTGACGTGTGTGCACGTGCACATAGACCAGCGGCGGTTGGCTAATGGAGGGTGGAGCCAGACAAAATGAGCAGTAAGATCACACCTGCAGCTGATGAGATGAATAAGTGCGCTGTGGTTCAGCCCGGCAACGGCAATAAAAAGAAGAGATAATACAACTGAGGTGGAGAGACAGAGAGAAGAGGAGAGCTGAAGATCTCAGAACAGCAAGTGGGTGGGGCACAGAGTGAAGAGTACCCCTGCTCTCCTGCATAAAATGTGTGTGTCTGTCTATATGTGTGTGTGTGTGTGTGTGTGTGTGTGTGTGTGTGTGTGTGTGTGTGTGTGTGTGTGTGAGTGAGTGAGTGAGTGAGAGAGAAAGAGAAAGTGTGTGTACCTCAGAGAAAGGTTTAGTGATGTTGGCCTCCAGTTGCCAGTCGATGGTTCTCCACACTTTCAGGCTGTGATCATCTGCCTGAGATGCCACATATTTCCCTACAGGATCCCACGACAATCCCTTTACCAGGCCCGAATGACCTGAGAGAGATGTCACCATCTCTATACACACACACACACACACACACACACACACACACACACACACACACACACACACACACACACACACACACACACACACACACACAATAAATACACTTAACCCCCCCAGTCCCATAAACACCTTGTACCCTTTACCCCTACTGTCCAGTACCCATTACTTTATATTCACTACCCCTGCTCCCTGTACTCTTTATCTTTAACCCTGCTCCCTGTACTCTTTATCTTTAACCCTGCTCCCCTGTACTCTTTATCTTTAACCCTGCTCCCTGTACTCTTTATCTTTAACCCTGCTCCCTGTACTCTTTATCTTTAACCCTGCTCCCTGTACTCTTTATCTTTAACCCTGCTCCCCTGTACTCTTTATCTTTAACCCTGCTCCCCTGTACTCTTTATCTTTAACCCTGCTCCCTGTACTCTTTATCTTTAACCCTGCTCCCCTGTACTCTTTATCTTTAACCCTGCTCCCCTGTACTCTTTATCTTTAACCCTGCTCCCTGTACTCTTTATCTTTAACCCTGCTCCCTGTACTCTTTATCTTTAACCCTGCTCCCTGTACTCTTTATCTTTAACCCTGCTCCCCTGTACTCTTTATCTTTAACCCTGCTCCCCTGTACTCTTTATCTTTAACCTGCTCCCTGTACTCTTTATCTTTAACCCTGCTCCCTGTACTCTTTATCTTTAACCCTGCTCCCCTTACTCTTTATCTTTAACCCTGCTCCCTGTACTCTTTATCTTAACCCTGCTCCCTGTACTCTTTATCTTTAACCCTGCTCCCTGTACTCTTTATCTTTAACCCTGCTCCCTGTACTCTTTATCTTTAACCCTGCTCCCTGTACTCTTTATCTTTAACCCTGCTCCCTGTACTCTTTATCTTTAACCCTGCTCCCCTGTACTCTTTATCTTTAACCCTGCTCCCCTGTACTCTTTATCTTTAACCCTGCTCCCCTGTACTCTTTATCTTTAACCCTGCTCCCTGTACTCTTTACTCCTTACCCCTGCTCCCTGTACCCTTCAACCCTGCTCCCCAGTACCCTGTACCATTTACTCTTTACCCCCGCTCCTTTTTACCCTTTGCCCCTGCTCCCCTGTACCCTTTACCCATGCTCTCCAGTACCCTGTAACCTTTACCCCTGTTCCCCAGTACTCCTGCTCCCCAGTAGCATTTCTCCCTGCTCCCTGACTGACCTGGAAATTTCCGTGCATTCCAGATAACAATGGTGTTATCGACACTGCAGGAAGCGAGCCACAAGTCATGAGGAGACCAGGCAACATCCATCACATCTAACACACAGACACAATAATCATGCAAGGACCTAATTATTACAGTCACAATTAATTCATTAATCCATTTTGCCACAGTCACCACTGACTCACTTATTAGAGATAAAATTATAGACACTAAACTTCTACATTCATTTATAAACACTTTTCTCTCTGTAAAGCTGCTATGGGACAAAGTCTACTGTTAAAAACTCTCAACAAACAAATAACACCAAATTTAATTATGTGAATAATAATGTATAAACACACACACACACACACACACACACACACACACACACACACACACACACACACACACCTCCTGTGTGATTCCTCAGGATGGTCACACACCTCCATTGCTCCACATTGGGCAGTTTACTGCTAGACCCAAACACTGGAGTTGAACCTATTAACCTGAAACACACACACAAACCTGAACTGTTAGGGTGTACAGAATGTGTATCAGTAATATGAGTGTGTAGATATAGTGTGTGGTATCATGTGAGTATATGTGTGTGTGTGTGTGTGTGTGTGTGTGTGTGTGTGTGTGTGTGTGTGTGTGTGTGTGTGTGTGTGAGACACGCACGCTGCTTTCTTCCACACCATGATAAGTTTGTCGTCTCCCCCTGAGGCCAGATACAGACCACTGTTGGACCATCGCACACAGTTTACACACGCTGCAACACACACACACACACACAGAAAATTATTTACCTCTATGGAACACTATCTCTCTCTCTCTCACACACACACACACACACACACACACACACACACACACTTTACCTCTATGGAACACACACACAAATGAACACAAACACAATTACTTATTAGTTGACTCTGATAACTGAGTGTGTTAAAGAATTAAAAGACTGGACGAGTCATAACCTTCTACTATTAAATTCTGGTAAAACTGAGATTTTGCTCATCAGCTCAAAAACCAGTTCACAGAAGCTCCAGCATCTCAACCTGCATTTAGACGGATGTTCTGTAACCACTAGTTCAACGGTAAAAGATCTGGGAGTTATTTTAGAGCAACTTGTCTTTTAAAAATCACATCAACCAAGTTACAAAAACAGACTTCTTCCACCGTAGAAATATTTCTAAGATAAGAAACATGTTGTCTATATCTGATGCAGAGAAGCTCGTCCATGCGTTCATGACCTCCAGAATAGACTATTGTAATGAGTTACTAGGTGGATGTTAATAAACAAGCTACAGTTTGTCCAGGATGCAGCAGCCAGAGTTCTCACAAGGTCGAGAAAATATCACCATATTCTGAGGTTGCTCCAGCTCCAGTCACGTCCCACCTCATGAAGATTGTGGACCTTTGAAGTAGTATAGTGTGCGCACAAACATCTAGAGACGTACCAGTGCTATTTGGACTCCACTTCATGTGGAGTTTCATTTGAGCTCTTTGAGTGTTTAAAGGTTCTGGCATGGAGAAGCTGGTGTTGGATCTGTGATGATCTCAGATGTTGAGCTATTTTATTAGTTGCTCAGTAACTCCTGGTTCCATAATCTCATCTGACTGTAGAAGACTGTAGAAAGATCATCACTAATAATCACACACTCCAGTGCTCATGTTAGTTCTCACTCTCCAGTGTTCTGTAGTGTTTAAATCAGGGGTCACCAACCTTTTTAACAGCGAGAGCTACTTCTTGGGTACCGACTAATGTGAATGTCTACCAGTTTAATACACAATTCTGAAATAACAAATTTGCTCAATTTACCTTTAATTATATGTTATTATTAATAATTAATGATATTTATTTATGTCAAACTCAACTGCACAGGGGCCAAAACTCACAGCACACTTCAGGTCACGGGCCGAACAGGAGAAACGTTTATTAAACACACTAAAAATAAATGTTTTTTTTTTAACATAAATATGAACAAAAACAGACATGAATATTATTCCAGAATAAATCAACTTAAACTTTAACTATTACTAACTATTTCTCACTCTATAAAAATATCTCCTGTCAATCACCAGACGTGTCACACCTTCATCATGCAGCTCTTCAGAAACTCTCCCTCAGTAAATAACCTGCTGATGAGACTCTGATTTCTCCTCTGTTTTCACTCCAGCTTCACTTTGTGATTTTGCTCTGGTGAAAAACATCTGCTGAAATGTCAGATTCTTCTTTAACTCTTCTACTTTCTGTATCTTCTGCTCTGCATTCAGGTTCTTCAGCTTCTCCTGATATTTTTTTCTCATAGTTCTGTCTCAGATTCAATTCCTTAATTACAGTCACATTCACTCCACTAATAACACACACACACACACACACACACACACACACACACACAATTATTTACCTCTATGGAACACACACACACACACACACACACACACAATTATTTACCTCTATGGAACACACACACACACACACACACACATACACACACAATTATTTACCTCTATGGAACTCTCTCACACACACAAAGTTCCTCTGTACCTAAGTGGTTGTCCATCTGACACAATAACTTTGGAACATTCTCATTTTTCTCATCCTCCTCTCGCAGAACTGGAGCCATGTTCCAGATCACCACCTTCCCTGAATCCTCTCCTGTAAAATCACACACACACACACGCACACGCATACACACACACACACAAAGTAAACACACAGTAAAACATACAATACACTCTCAGATAACCCGAGAGTAGCAACGCCTCATTATCATTATTAATGTTCAGACTCGTCCATTCAGATATTATATAATGGTGAAAGTGTGATGAGGATTAAATCAGGAGATGCGAGTGATCAGGACTTCACCTTGGCCACCGGTGGCAAACTTCATCCCCTCCGGGTGAATATCTACTGAAAATATCGGCTTCCCTAAAAACACAACATTTATTTATTAATTCAATATCCATCATTCATCTGAGAAAGAGAGAGAGAGAGAGAGAGAGAGAGAGAGAGAGAGAGAGAGAGTCTTGACTTAAATGTCTTATTGGTTAAATTAATGCAAAAGGGACTTTGTATAAAAAGTAGGGATGCACCGAATATTCGGCCACCGAACATTTTCGGCCGAAAATGGCCCAAAAGTGCATTTTCGGTTTTCGGCTGAAAGACTTTGATCAGTGAAAAAACGCGGCCGAAACAGTTTGTTGTGATGACGCAAACAGAAAGCGCTGCCTGCACGTGCATGTCTAAAACAACATGTCTGCGGTGTGGACGTGTTTCAGTATATCTGAGAAAGACCCACGGAGAGCGATGTGCAAAACATGTAATGCCGAAATTTCGTCATTAAAAACTTTCTCCACGTCGGGTTTAATTTATCACCTAAAATCCAAACATCCGATCGCTATGCTGAATATCAGAGGCACGCGCACAGAAAAGCAAAACCCCTCCGCGCATGCGCACTCCGTCTGTGGTGGAGGTTTTTGAAAAGGCAGGAAGTTTTGCAGTGATGTTGTTGTATTGTATCTTTAAGCAGTTGCACTTGTTCTAAATGCACTTTGTTTTTATGAAAGAACATATTTAATTGTACAACCTTCCAGCAGGCCAGAGCGCCTGTACATTATTATTTAATGTACACATGAGTGCATTAAAGTTAAACATTTAAGACTAAATTTTATTTTATTTTATCCTGTGCATTGTTGCAATGTGCTATAAATAAATATTTTCATAATTTGTAATTGATTTATTCTTTGAAACTTTAATATTAATTTATGCAATTGAAATGCCTTGATTTTAGTAAGTTTAGTACACAGTCATAGCTATAAATGCAACAGTAATAATAATTGCCATAATTTCTTTCGGTGTTTCGGTTTTTTCGGTTTTCGGCCTTGCTTTCCTCCGTCTTCGGTTTTCGGTTTCGGCCAAGAATTTTCATTTCGGTGCATCCCTAATAAAAAGCGTTGATTTTTTTGCTTGAGATATTGTTTATAACAATAATAATAAATAAAAAAGGTAAATTTAAATGGCCAGACGTGATAAAAACATTCACATTGTATCTAAGACTGTAGAAGTTCTATCGTTAGTCTGTTCTTTATTAGGTCTTTCAGCATCAGGACAGGATCGAGCCTCCTCTCCCCCGCCCCCGCCCCTCCTTTATGAGTTTATTAGAGGGACAGAGCATGTAGGACGTTTTGGAGACAAGGTGAGGGAGGTGAGATTGAGATGGTTTGGCATGTGCAGAGGAGGGACATGGGGTATATCAGTAGGAGAATGCTGAGGATGGAGACACCAGGAAGGAGGAAAAGAGGAAGACCAAGGAGGAGGTTTATGGATGTGGTGAGGGACGACATGCAGGTAGTTGGTGTGAAAGAGGCAGATGTAGAGGACAGGGGGGTGTGGAGACGGATGATCTGCTGTGGAGACACTTAATGGGAGCAGCCGAAAGAAGAAGAAGAAGAAGAAGAAAGCTCTGCATTTCCCCCAGAAAGAAATGATCTGTAAAATAGTATGAGTATCTCTAAATATATGAGAGAGAGAGAGAGAGAGAGAGAGAGAGAGAGAGGAGAGAGAGAGAGAGAGAGAGAGAAAGAGAGAGCAAGCAGATGGGCTCACATATACACTCAGTGACGTCATGCGGCGGTTAAACCGATATCGCGATATTTGAGTGTATTTGTGTGTACTGTACTGTATTGTTGCTGCAGGATGGAGTGTGTTACAGTGTGTGTAAAGTGTTTAATACACAGGACGAGTTTTTTTTAGAGTGTTTCCTTAAATATAATAAAGTAAATGTGTAAATGAGGTAAATGATGTAAATAATGATGCTAATGTAAATAAGGTGAATGATCATCTAAATAATGTAAATAATCTTACCATTGTGCGCCACCCAGCTCGGCTTCAGCAGCTTCATTTCCAGTCGCAGGGTTTAGAGTTTTTCTCGTCTCCTGATAATAAAGAGTAGAAATCCGCGCTCCTGCCCCGCGGTAAACTCTGTGCTTTTCCTTCACTCCCGCTTTATTTTAACTCCATCTTTATCAGATTCTGTTTCTGAAATAAAAACCGCTGCAACAGCATCCACACCGACACCGGAAATAGGTCCGTCTCATCCTGATCCACCCGGAAACACAAACGAAACATTGGTTCCGCCAGCGGTTTATTCTCTGCTCTTTTGTAGTTTGTTTGTTTGTTTTTGTCATTTTATGTATCGGTACAATAAAATAAGATTTATTTACAGGTAATTTTACACAATAGTGACGAGATTCCACGAGACCCATTAATGTTTTTATTTTCATACGTTTGTAAATATTAATTGTTAATGTGACGTAGGAGTGTGAGATTAGAATAAATAAATCCAATTAAATGTATTTCTTTGTTTGCTTTTGTTAAGATTATCATTTGTTTTAATACTATACATTTCCATGTCCGTCCCCTATCATTAATAACTCGTTTTATTATGTTCAGGGCTCTCGAGTTTTATTAAATGTTTAAATTGAGATCATGTTTGTTAGCCAAGGAGCTACATGTACAGCAGCTGCCCCTCTGTCCTTCTGCCCCTCTGTCCTTCTGTCCCTCTGTCCTTCTGTCCCTCTGTCTCTGTACTTCTTCCCCTCTGTCCTTCTTCCCCTCTGTCCTTCTGCCCCTCTGTACTTCTGTCCTTCTGTCCCTCTGTCTCTGTACTTCCGCCCCTTTGTCATTCTGCCCTTCTGTCCTTCTGCCCCTCTGTCTCTGTACTTCCGCCCCTTTGTCCTTCTGTCCTTCTGCCCCTCTATCTCTGTACTTCTGTCCCTCTGTCCTTCTGCCCCTCTGTCTCTGTACTTCTTCCCCTCTGTCCTTCTGCCCCTCTGTCTCTGTACTTCCGCCCCTTTGTCCTTCTGTCCTTCTGCCCCGCTATCTCTGTACTTCTGTCCCTCTGTCCTTCTGCCCCTCTGTCTCTGTACTTCCGCCCCTTTGTCATTCTGCCCTTCTGTCCTTCTGCCCCTCTGTCTCTGTACTTCCGCCCCTTTGTCCTTCTGTCCTTCTGCCCCTCTATCTCTGTACTTCTGCCCCTCTGTCCTTCTGCCCCTCTGTCTCTGTACTTCTTCCCCTCTGTCCTTCTGTACTTCTGTCCCTCTGTCCTTCTGCCCCTTTGTCTCTGTACTTCTGCCCCTCTGTCCTTCTGCCCCTCTGTCTCTGTACTTCTTCCCCTCTGTCCTTCTGTCCTTCTGCCCCTCTGTACTTCTGCCCCTCTGTCCTTCTGCCCTTCTGTCCCTCTGTCCTTCTGCCCCTCTGTCTCTGTACTTCTGCCCCTTTGTCATTCTGCCCTTCTTGTTTTCTGCCCCTCTGTCTCTGTACTTCCGCCCCTTTGTCCTTCTGTCCTTCTGCCCCTCTATCTCTGTACTTCGGCCCCTCTGTACTTCTGCCCCTCTGTCCTTCTGCCCCTCTGTCTCTGTACTTCTTCCCCTCTGTACTTCTGCCCCTCTGTCCTTCTGCCCCTCTGTCTCTGTACTTCTTCCCCTCTGTACTTCTGCCCCTCTGTCCTTCTGTACTTTGGCCCCTCTGTACGTCTGCCCAGTTCTGCTTCTGCCCCTTTGCCCCTCTGCCCAACCCAAGGGTTAGGGTTAGGGTTAAATTTTTCATGAATAGAAATGTGTAAATTGGTAGATTCATCTGTACTGTGGCCTCTTCTGCTGTCAGTGGTGGATGAAGTACATAAAGCATGTAGTGAGTAAAAGTAGAGACACTCAGTAAAATATTCCTCCAGTAAAAGTAAAAGTGTCCCTTTTTACACTTGAGTAAAAGTACAATAGTATATGCCTTCAAATGTACTCTTTACTTAATCTCCTTAGTGTATGTGTAAAGACTCGAATGTGACTCTCAGCACACTGATCTATTAATAGAATGATATTAATGACTCAAACACTGATTGATTTCTGTTACAATTATCATGAACCCAAAACCTTCTTTTCTACTACTTTAATAATTCGTGTAAATGAGGTCACGTGTGTTGTGGTGAGTTCGAAATTGTTGCGTAATGCATTTGTTGTTTATTATACCTTGTTGTGGGATGTCACTTGTGCCTTTTTGTCCTGATGCTCTTTGCTTTTCATGTAACTGTTCATATGTGTCAGGAGACAGATATGCAAAGAGAGCACCAGTAATCAGTGCTTGTGGTGTCTACAGGATAGTGATAACTGGACAATTGTTTTACCGCTCACTTTTAAAAGTGCACCTAAAGGTGGCTGCTTCACTTAATGCTTTTCTTGTCTGTGTTGTCCACTGAGTTATCCACTGTCTCATCTATGGTCTCAACTTTCTCCCTTGTTGTCACTCAGCTCTCACACACCATACACTCAAATCTCACACACCACACACTCAGCTCTCACACACCATACACTCAACTCAGCTCTCACACACCATACACTCAACTCAGCTCTCACACACCATACACTCAAATCTCACACACCACACACTCAGCTCTCACACACCATACACTCAACTCAGCTCTCACACACCATACACTCAACTCAGCTCTCACACACCATACACTCAAATCTCACACACCACACACTCAAATCTCACACACCATACACTCAACTCAGCTCTCACACACCATACACTCAGCTCTCACACACCATACACTCAACTCAGCTCTCACACACCATACACTCAACTCAGCTCTCACACACCATACACTCAAATATCGCACACCATACACTCAAATCTCACACACCATACACTCAACTCAGCTCTCACACACCATACACTCAAATCTCACACACCACACACTCACCTCTCACACACCATACACTCAACTCAGCTCTCACACACCATACACTCAAATCTCACACACCACACACTCAGCTCTCACACCATACACTCAACTCAGCTCTCACACACCATACACTCAACTCAGCTCTCACACACCATACACTCAACTCAGCTCTCACACACCATACACTCAACTCACCTCTCACACACCACACACTCAACTCAGCTCTCACACACCACACACTCAGCTCAACTCTCACACACCACACACTCAGCTCTCACACACCACACACTCAACTCAGCTCTCACACACCACACACTCAGCTCTCACACACCACACTCTCAACTCAGCTCTCACACACCACACACTCAGCTCTCACACACCACACACTCAGCTCAGCTCTCACACACCACACACTCAGCTCTCACACACCATGCACTCAACTCAGCTCTCACACACCACACACTCAGCTCTCACACACCACACACTCAGCTCTCACACACCACACACTCAACTCAGCTCTCACACACCACACACTCAACTCAGCTCTCACACACCACACACTCAACTCAGCTCTCACACACCACACACTCAGCTCTCACACACCACACACTCAGCTCTCACACACCACACACTCAGCTCTCACACACCACACACTCAACTCAGCTCTCACACACCACACACTCAACTCAGCTCTCACACACCACACACTCAACTCAGCTCTCACACACCACACACTCAGCTCTCACACACCACACACCACACACTCAGCTCTCACACACCACACACTCAGCTCTCACACACCACACACTCAACTCAGCTCTCACACACCACACACTCAACTCAGCTCTTACACACCACACACTGAGCTCTCACACACCATACACTCAGCTCAGCTCTCACACATCACACACTCAGCTCTCACACACCACACACTCAACTCAGCTCTCACACACCATACACTCAGCTCAGCTCTCACACACCACACACTGAGCTCTCACACACCATACACTCAACTCAGCTCTCACACACCACACACTCAGCTCTCACACACCATACACTCAACTCAGCTCTCACACACCACACACTCAGCTCTCACACACCATACACTCAACTCAGCTCTCACACACCACACACTCAACTCAGCTCTCACACACCACACAATCAGCTCTCACACACCACACACTCAGCTCTCACACACCACACACTCAACTCAGCTCTCACACACCACACACTCAGCTCTCACACCACACACTCAACTCAGCTCTCACACACCACACACTCAGCTCTCACACACCACACACTCAACTCTGCTCTCACACACCACACACTCAACTCAGCTCTCACACACCACACACTCAGCTCTCACACACCACACACTCAGCTCTCACACACCACACACTCAACTCAGCTCTCACACACCACACACTCAGCTCTCACACACCACACACTCAACTCAGCTCTCACACACCACACACTCAGCTCTCACACACCACACACTCAACTCAGCTCTCACACACCATACACTCAACTCAGCTCTCACACACCACACAATCAGCTATCACACACCACACACTCAACTCAGCTCTCACACACCACACAATCAGCTCTCACACACCACACACTCAGCTCTCACACACCATACACTCAACTCAGCTCTCACACACCACACACTCAGCTCTCACACACCATACACTCAACTCAGCTCTCACACACCACACACTCAGCTCTCACACACCACACACTCAACTCAGCTCTCACACACCACACACTCAGCTCTCACACACCACACACTCAACTCAGCTCTCACACACCACACAATCAGCTCTCACACACCACACACTCAACTCAGCTCTTACACACCACACACTCAGCTCTCACACACCACACACTCAACTCAGCTCTCACACACCACACACTCAACTCAGCTCTCACGCACCATACACTCAACTCAGCTCTTACACACCACACACTCAGCTCTCACACACCACACACTCAACTCAGCTCTCACACACCACACACTCAGCTCTCACACCACACACTCAACTCAGCTCTCACACACCACACACTCAACTCAGCTCTCACACACCACACACTCAGCTCTCACACACCACACACTCAACTCAGCTCTCACACACCACACAATCAGCTCTCACACACCACACACTCAACTCAGCTCTTACACACCACACACTCAGCTCTCACACACCACACACTCAACTCAGCTCTCACACACCACACACTCAACTCAGCTCTCACGCACCATACACTCAACTCAGCTCTCACACACCATACACTCAACTCAGCTCTTACACACCACACACTCAGCTCTCACACACCACACACTCAACTCAGCTCTTACACACCACACACTCAGCTCTCACACACCACACACTCAACTCAGCTCTCACACACCACACACTCAGCTCTCACACCACACACTCAACTCAGCTCTCACACACCACACACTCAACTCAGCTCTCACACACCACACAATCAGCTCTCACACACCACACACTCAACTCAGCTCTCACACACCACACAATCAGCTCTCACACACCACACACTCAACTCAGCTCTCACACACCACACAATCAGCTCTCACACACCACACACTCAACTCAGCTCTCACACACCACACAATCAGCTCTCACACACCACACACTCAACTCAGCTCTCACACACCACACACTCAACTCAGCTCTCACACACCAAACACTCAACTCTCACACACCACACACTCAGCTCTCACACACCACACACTCAATTCAGCTCTCACACACCACACACTCAACTCTGCTCTCACACACCACACACTCAGCTCTCACACACCACACACTCAACTCAGCTCTCACACACACCACACACTCAGCTCTCACACACCACACACTCAACTCTGCTCTCACACACCACACACTCAACTCAGCTCTCACACACCACACAATCAGCTCTCACACACCACACACTCAGCTCAGCTCTCACACACACCACACAATCAGCTCTCACACACCACATACTCAACTCAGCTCTCACACACCACACACTCAACTCAGCTCTCACACACCAAACACTCAACTCTCACACACCACACACTCAGCTCTCACACACCACACACTCAATTCAGCTCTCACACACCACACACTCAACTCTGCTCTCACACACCACACACTCAGCTCTCACACACCACACACTCAACTCAGCTCTCACACACACCACACAATCAGCTCTCACACACCACATACTCAACTCAGCTCTCACACACCACACACTCAACTCAGCTCTCACACACCAAACACTCAACTCTCACACACCACACACTCAGCTCTCACACACCACACACTCAATTCAGCTCTCACACACCACACACTCAACTCTGCTCTCACACACCACGCAATCAGCTCTCACACACCACACACTCAGCTCTCACACACCACACACTCAACTCAGCTCTCACACACCACACAATCAGCTCTCACACACCACACACTCAGCTCAGCTCTCACACACCACACACTCAGCTCTCACACACCACACACTCAACTCAGCTCTCACACACCACACACTCAGCTCTCACACACCACACACTCAACTCAGCACTCAGCTCTCACACACCACACACTCAGCTCTCACACACCACACACTCAACTCAGCTCTCACACACCACACAATCAGCTCTCACACACCACACACTCAACTCAGCTCTCACACACCACACACTCAGCTCTCACACACCATGCACTCAACTCAGCTCTCACACACCACACACTCAGCTCTCACACACCACACACTCAACTCAGCTCTCACACACCACACAATCAGCTCTCACACACACCACACACTCAACTCAGCTCTCACACACCACACACTCAACTCAGCTCTCACACACCACACACTCAGCTCTCACACACCACACACTCAATTCAGCTCTCACACACCACACACTCAACTCTGCTCTCACACACCACACACTCAACTCAGCTCTCACACACCACACACTCAACTCAGCTCTCACACACCACACACTCAGCTCTCACACACCACACACTCAACTCAGCTCTCACACACCACACACTCGACTCAGCTCTCACACACCAAACACTCAACTCTCACACACCACACACTCAGCTCTCACACACCACACACTCAATTCAGCTCTCACACACCACACACTCAACTCTGCTCTCACACACCACACACTCAGCTCTCACACACCACACACTCAGCTCTCACACACCACACACTCAACTCAGCTCTCACACACCACACAATCAGCTCTCACACACCACACACTCAGCTCAGCTCTCACACACCACACACTCAGCTCTCACACACCACACACTCAACTCAGCTCTCACACACCACACACTCAGCTCTCACACACCACACACTCAACTCAGCTCTCACACACCACACACTCAGCTCTCACACACCACACACTCAACTCAGCTCTCACACACCACACAATCAGCTCTCACACACACCACACACTCAACTCAGCTCTCACACACCACACACTCAACTCAGCTCTCACACACCACACACTCAGCTCTCACACACCACACACTCAATTCAGCTCTCACACACCACACACTCAACTCTGCTCTCACACACCACACACTCAACTCAGCTCTCACACACCACACACTCAACTCAGCTCTCACACACCACACACTCAGCTCTCACACACCACACACTCAACTCAGCTCTCACACACCACACACTCAACTCAGCTCTCACACACCAAACACTCAACTCTCACACACCACACACTCAGCTCTCACACACCACACACTCAATTCAGCTCTCACACACCACACACTCAACTCTGCTCTCACACACCACACACTCAGCTCTCACACACCACACACTCAACTCAGCTCTCACACACCACACACTCAGCTCTCACACACCACACACTCAACTCAGCTCTCACACACCACACACTCAGCTCAGCTCTCACACACCACACACTCAGCTCTCACACACCACACACTCAACTCAGCTCTCACACACCACACACTCAGCTCTCACACACCACACACTCAACTCAGCTCTCACACACACCACACACTCAACTCAGCTCTCACACACACCACACACTCAACTCAGCTCTCACACACCACACACTCAACTCAGCTCTCACACACCACACACTCAGCTCTCACACACCACACACTCAACTCTGCTCTCACACACCACACACTCAACTCAGCTCTCACACACCACACACTCAACTCAGCTCTCACACTCCACACACTCAGCTCTCACACACCACACACTCAACTCAGCTCTCACACACCACACACTCAACTCAGCTCTCACACACCAAACACTCAACTCTCACACACCACACACTCAGCTCTCACACACCACACACTCAATTCAGCTCTCACACACCACACACTCAACTCAGCTCTCACACACCACACACTCAGCTCTCACACACCACACACTCAACTCAGCTCTCACACACCACACACTCAGCTCTCACACACCACACACTCAACTCAGCTCTCACACACCACACACTCAGCTCTCACACACCACACACTCAACTCAGCTCTCACACACCACACAATCAGCTCTCACACACCACACACTCAACTCAGCTCTCACACACCACACACTCAACTCAGCTCTCACACACCACACACTCAACTCAGCTCTCACACACCACACACTCAGCTCTCACACACCACACACTCAGCTCTCACACACCACACACTCAACTCAGCTCTCACACACCACACACTCAGCTCTCACACACCACACACTCAACTCAGCTCTCACACACCACACACTCAGCTCTCACACACCACACACTCAACTCTGCTCTCACACACCACACACTCAGCTCTCACACACCACACACTCAACTCAGCTCTCACACACCACACAATCAGCTCTCACACACACCACACACTCAACTCAGCTCTCACACACCACACACTCAACTCAGCTCTCACACACCACACACTCAGCTCTCACACACCACACACTCAATTCAGCTCTCACACACCACACACTCAGCTCTCACACACCACACACTCAACTCAGCTCTCACACACCACACAATCAGCTCTCACACAGCACACACTCAGCTCTCACACACTACACACTCAACTCTCACACACCATACACTCAACTCAGCTCTCACACACCACACACTCAACTCTCACACACCATACACTCAACTCAGCTCTCACACACCATTTACTCAGCTCTCACACACCACACACTCAGCTCTCACACACCATACACTCAACTCAGCTCTCACACACCACACACTCAACTCAGCTCTCACACACACTCAGCTCTCACACACCACACACTCAACTCAGCTCTCACACACACTCAGCTCTCACACACCACACACTTAGCTCTCACACAGCACACACTCAACTCAGCTTTCACACACCACACACTCAGCTCTCACACACCACACACTCAGCTCTCACACACCACACACTCAGCTCTCACACACCATACACTTAACTCAGCTCTCACACACCACACACTCAACTCAGCTCTCACACACCACACACTCAACTCAGCTTTCACACACCACACACTCAGCTCTCACACACCACACACTCAGCTCTCACACAGCACACACTCAGCTCTCACACACCACACACTCAGCTCTCACACACCACACACTCAGCTTTCACACACCACACACTCAGCTCTGACACACCACACACTCAGCTATCACACACCACACACTCAGCTCTTACACACCATACACTTAACTCAGCTCTCACACACCACACACTCAGCTCTCACACCACACACTCAGCTCTCACACACCATACACTCCACTCAGCTCTCACACACCTCACACTCAGCTTTCACACACCGTACACTCAACTCAGCTCTCACACACCACACACTCAGTTCTCACACACCACACACTCAACTCAGCTCTCACACACCATATACTTAACTCAGCTCTCACACACCACACACTCAGCTCTCACACCACACACTCCGCTCTCACACACCATACACTCCACTCAGCTCTCACACACCACACACTCAGCTTTTACACATCGTACACTCAACTCAGCTCTCACACACCATACACTCAACTCAGCTCTCACACACCTCACACTCAGCTCTCACACACCACACACCCAGCTCTCACACACCATAAACTCAACTCAGCTTTCACACACCACACACTCAGCTCTCACACACCATACACTCAGTTCAGCTTTCACACACCAAACACTCAGTTCAGCTCTCACACACCATACACTCAACTCTCACACACCATACATTCAGTTCAGCTCTCACACACCATACACTCAACTCAGCTCTCACACACCACACACTCAGCTCTCACACACCACACACTCAACTCAGCTCTCACACACCACACTCTCAACTCAGCTCTCACACACCACACACTCAGCTCTCACACACTATACATTCAGTTCAGCTCTCACACACCACACACTCAGTTCAGCTCTCACACACCATACACTCAACTCAGCTCTCACACACCACACACTCAGCTCTCACACACCATACACTCAACTCAGCTTTTACACACCACACACTCAGCTCTCACACACCATGCACTCAACTCAGCTCTTACACACCACACACTCATTTCAGCTCTCACACACGACACACTCAGCTCTCACACACCATACACTCAGTTCAGCTCTCACACACCATACACTCAACTCAGCTCTCACACACCACACACTCAGCTCTCACACACCACACACTCAACTCAGCTCTCACACACCACACTCTCAACTCAGCTCTCACACACCACACACTCAGCTCTCACACACCATACACTCAGTTCAGCTCTCACACACCACACACTCAACTCAGCTCTCACACACCACACACTCAGCTCTCACACACCACACACTCAACTCAGCTCTCACACACCACACACTCATTTCAGCTCTCACACACGACACACTCAGCTCTCACACACCATACACTCAGTTCAGCTCTCACACACCACAAACTCAGTTCAGCTCTCACACACCATACACTCAACTCAGCTCTCACACACCATACACTGAATAAACACCACTTACAAATACACACAATATACATTTACCAAATTATTATTATTATTGTTGTTGTTTATTATTATTATTATTATTATTATTATTATTATTATTATAAACTTTGACTTAGGCTTCGGCTCAAAACAAACAGATGCAGATGCTACATGTTCAATTTCCCCTTTACAAACCCCGTAATTTTTCCTCCTCAAACCAACTCTCTCACATCAGCAGACATGAGCATGCACAGTCAGCTGAGGCCCCAAGCAACCACACACACACACACACACACACACACACACACACACACACACACACACATACGCACACACACACACACACACACACACACACACACACACACACACACACACACACGGATTACAGTACACAGAAGTATTAAACCTGCTCGTTCTGCCAATTGTTCACATGCTCATCTAACTTCTGCCAAATCCCAGAGACTGCATTATGACTGAACTTGACCACACTACAGATGGGTAGAAGAAGGTGACTGGAAGAAGAAGGTACATTATATAGTGGTAAACTTACTACACACACACAACATCAGTGAAGAAATTGAACATGATGCCTGAAACAGACGATATAGAACATCAGCCTTTACTGAGAAAACACCAAGAGATAAAGGTAGGATCATCATCATCATCATCATCATTATTAATAATAATAATAATAATAATAATAATAATAATGTGGTAAATGGTGTTCATTTTGTGTATTTGTGAGTGTGTGTGTGTGTGTGTGTATTGAGGTCTGATCTAAGAAAGTCAGAGGTGGCAAAAGTCCACACATCCTTCACTCAGTAGAAGTGCAGATACTGATGTTTTAAAAGACTCTGGTAAAAGTTGAAGATCTGACTGCACTTTTTCACTCAAGTTAAAATAAAGAGGTTTGTGCTCCAACATTGCCTTCAGTTAAAACTAGTGATTATTACTACCTGTTTTAGTGTCACTGTCACGGATAGACCAGGCATCAGAAACGGTTTATTCGGTTTAAACATACAAACACAGAGCTTGTGAAGTGACTGAAGCGAAATGGCACACTTAAGTGAGTGCTCCTAAGCAGCGTAGCCAGAAGCATGGAAGCACAAGGAACCAGAGAGGTAGGAAGTCCAGGTGATCTATGGTCATAAGTGGTCAAGTCAAGTCAAGAAGCTTTTGATTGTCATTTCAACCATATATCTCTGACGCAGTACACAGGGAAATTAAACAACGTTCTCCTGAACCCTGGTGATACAACAACAACAAACACAGAAAACAGAAACACAGAGTTAAGGACTAGTAAGTCTCCTTGCCACATAAAGTGCACGTGTGCAACCTGTAGCAAACAGTGCAAAATATCACAAGACAGTGTAAGACAAAAAACACAAAATACAAAATAAAAAAATAGCTCCACCAGTAAACCTGTTGTAAAGAGACAAAGTAAACTGTAGCAAAAATGTAAACAAGTGATTAGGAGAAGAACAGGTGTGGGTGATTAGTAGCAGTAGGACAGGTGTAGGTGATTCGTAGAAGAACAGGTGTGGGTGATTAGTAGGAGTAGGACAGGTGTAGGTGATTAGTAGGAGTAGGTGATTAGTAGGAGTAGGACAGGTGTAGGTGATTAGTAGAAGAACAGGTGTGGGTGATTAGTAGGAGTGGGACCGGTGTGGGTGATTAGTAGGAGTAGGACAGGTGTAGGTGATTAGTAGGAGTAGGACAGGTGTGGGTGATTAGTAGGAGTAGGACAGGTGTAGGTGATTAGTAGGAGTAGGACAGGTGTAGATGATTAGTAGGAGTAGGACAGGTGTGGATGATTAGTAGGACAGGTGTTGATTAGTAGGAGTAGGACAGGTGTAGATGATTAGTAGGAGTAGGACAGGTGTAGATGATTAGTAGGAGTAGGACAGGTGTAGGTGATTAGTAGGAGTAGGACAGGTGTGGGTGATTAGTAGGACAGGTGTATATGATTAGTAGGAGTAGGACAGGTGTAGATGATTAGTAGGAGTAGGACAGGTGTAGGTGATTAGTAGGAGTAGGACAGGTGTGGGTGATTAGTAGGAGTAGGACAGGTGTAGATGATTAGTAGGAGTAGGACAGGTGTAGATGATTAGTAGGAGTAGGACAGGTGTAGGTGATTAGTAGGAGTAGGACAGGTGTGGGTGATTAGTAGGAGTAGGACAGGTGTAGATGATTAGTAGGAGTAGGACAGGTGTAGATGATTAGTAGGAGTAGGACAGGTGTAGGTGATTAGTAGGACAGGTGTATATGATTAGTAGGAGTAGGACAGGTGTAGATGATTAGTAGGAGTAGGACAGGTGTGGGTGATTAGTAGGACAGGTGTAGGTGATTAGTAGGAGTAGGACAGGTGTGGGTGATTAGTAGGAGTAGGAAAGGTGTAGGTGATTAGTAGGACAGGTGTAGGTGATTAGTAGGAGTAGGACAGGTGTAGGTGATTAGTAGGAGTAGGACAGGTGTAGATGATTAGTAGGAGTAGGACAGGTGTAGGTGATTAGTAGGAGTAGGACAGGTGTAGGTGATTAGTAGGACAGGTGTAGGATGATTAGTAGGAGTAGGACAGGTGGTAATAGTAGGTAGATGATTAGTAGGAGTAGGGACAGGGTGTAGGGTGATGTAGTAAGGAGTAGGACAGGTGTGGGTGATTAGTAGGACAGGGTGTAGAATGATTAGTAGGAGTAGGGACAGGTGTAGATGATTAGTAGGAGTAGGACAGGTGTAGGTGATTAGTAGGAGTAGGACAGGTGTGGGTGATTTAGAGTAAGGAAGTAGGACAGGTGTAGATGATGTAGTAAAAGGTAGGACAGGTGTGGTAGATGATTAGTAGGAGTAGGACAGGTTGTAGGTGATTAGTAGGAGTAGGACAGGTGTGGGTGATTAGTAGGACAGGTGTATATGATTAGTAGGAGAGGACAGGTGTAGGGATTAGTAGGCAGTAGGACAGGTGTAGGTGATGTAGTAGGACAGGTGTGGGTTAGAGGAGAGAAGGTGGTGATTAGTAGGAGTAGGACAGGTGGGTGATTAGTAGGACAGGTGTAGGATGATTAGTAGGAGTAGGACAGGTGTAGGTGATTAGTAGGAGTAGGACAGGTGTGGGTGATTAGTAGGAGTAGGACAGGTGTAGATGATTAGTAGGAGTAGGACAGGTGTAGGTGATTAGTAGGAGTAGGACAGGTGTGGGTGATTAGTAGGACCGGTGTATATAATTAGTAGGAGTAGGACAGGTGTGGGTGATTAGTAGAAGAACAGGTGTGGGTGATTAGTAGGAGTAGGACAGGTGTAGGTGATCAGTAGGAGTAGG
>JBCEWE010000300.1:31675-66675 GCA_039877035.1 Silurus lanzhouensis
CTAGGTGGAGAAAAGTACTGGACCCTCCTGCTCATCTCTTCCTGTGTTCCTGCTGTTGTTCAGCTTATTTCTTTGCCACTGTTTCCTGAAAGTCCTCGATTCCTGCTGATCGACCGAAATGATGAAGCTGCGTGCATCACTGGTACCACAACACTCTAATCACACACCGCCTCTCATATCAGACTGACTCTAATCACACACTGACTCTAATCACACACTGACTCTAATCACAGTCCATCACTAATTACAAACTGACTCTAATTACAAACTGACTCTAATCACAGTCCATCACTAATTACAAACTGACTCTAATTACAAACTGACTCTAATCACAGTCCATCACTAATTACAAACTGACTCTAATCACACACTGACTCTAATCACACACTGACTCTAATCACACACTGACTCTAATCACAGTCCATCACTAATTACAAACTGACTCTAATTACAAACTGACTCTAATCACACACTGACTCTAATCACAGTCCATCACTAATTACAAACTGACTCTAATCACACACTGACTCTAATCACACACTGACTCTAATCACAGTCCATCACTAATCACTAATGATGTTTACTCAGTTGTTTTGGGGGGTTTAGTTGGTTTATATGTGTATGGGATTGTTTGTGTTTGTTTGTTTGTTTGTGAGTGTGTTTGTTTGTGAGTTTGTTTGTTTGTTTGTAAGATTGTTTGTTTGTTTGTGAGTTTGTTTGTTTGTTCGTTAATGGAGAATAAAGACAAAATATACCCGGTGACTTGTGGAATGTTGTGTGTGTGTGTGTGTGTTGTGTGTGTGTTCTCTCAGCTCTAAAGCAGCTCCATGGTGGAGAACATTTCCACGTTGAGATGGAGGACATGCAGCGAGAGTTAATCAGTGCTGAAGGAATCAAACCCAAAAAACCTTGGCAGCTTTTCACTGAGGGATCAGTTCACCTTCCACTCATCATCATCATCTTCATCAGTGCAGCACAGCAGCTCAATGGCATCAACGCTGTACAACACACACACACATGCACGCACGCACGCATGCACGTACACACACACACACACACACACACACACACACACACACACACACACACACACACACACACACACATATTGAACCATTCATACATGAGATGCTGTGAAACCTTTGCTTTTGTTGTGTAAATTCTAATGTTGCATATTATTGTGTTTTTGTGTGTGTGTGTGTGTGTGTGTGTGTGTGTGTGTGTGTGTGTGTGTGTGTGTGTATATGTGGGTGAGTAACAGCAGTGTTGTTTTGTCAGATTTATTTCTATGCAGAATACGTCTTCAGTGAAGCTGGAATTCCAGCTGAAAATATTCCGTATGTCACAGTGGGAACTGGAGCGTGCGAGTGTATTACAGCACTAACGTGTGTGAGTCACAAACACACAATGACACACAAAACCCAAACCCAGAATGTCTGAGATCTCAAGTGAAAAAATCCTTTGAATATCAGTTTGTTAATGACAGCGTATAGCTGCATGAGCTCCACACGTGTGTGTGTGTGAGTGTGTGTGCAGAGGTGGCAAAAGTACACACATCATTCCCTCAGTAGAAGTGCAGATACTGATGTTTTAAAACAACTCACTGCACTTTTTCACTCAAGTTAAAGTAAAGACGTTTGAGTTCTGACTTGCACTGAAGTAAAACCTGTTTCACGCTGGTAACTGAACCTCACATCATATTAACATTAGGGCTGTAAATCGATTCAAATATTTATTCGCAATTAATCGCATGATTAACACTTCTAACTTTCATACAGATTACAGAATTAGATAATATTTGTTTGTCGAAGTGTATTTGTTTATTTGTAGACATGTACAGCTTTCTATACACATTTATAAAGTTTGTGAGGCAAATATTCACTGATTCAGGTTGTTTTATTTATGTGTCTATGAAAAGAGATGACAGAGACAGCAGAGAGCGCCCCCTGTCGGTTTTCTTTATTTCACAAATGCACAGCATTTTGTTATTTTATATATATACTGTATATAAAAGTGGACCCTTTACAGATTCAAATGATGTATTGCTCTTATCTGTATGATTACAAAACACAGTAATTTATGTTCCTTTTGTGGTTATGAGAAAAAAAAATTCCACAAAACGTCCCGCCGTGTTTGTCGACCCCAGAGGGTGAATTGTGTACATTATGGTGGACTTCTGTGCTGATTTGAGACATGAGACTTGTAAAACAAATGTTTTTTGAATAATAATTTTTTTTTTTTATAATAAATTTTTATAGTTTATATATTTTCATATATCTGATTAAAGAAAGAACACGGTAATTAAATTTATGTTGCGCTGGAGGTTTTAATTTCACTTCTTTTATATTTATTTATATTTTTATATAAATGGTGAAAATTCACGCTGCATTAATCGCACACTAATAAAATTAGTGCCATTAAAATTAATTTGCGTTAATGTGTTATTAACGTGTTTATTTTGACCAAATTAATATATTAATACAAAATAATTTGTTGTTCTTTAATGAATGCATCCAGTCTGAAGATCCACCATATAGAACACAAGCAGAGAAAAGATGATGATGATGATCGGGTGATCAGGAATGTCTCTGTTCTCATCACTGACTCCCTCTGTCTCATCCACGTTAACCCCAGACTTCTTACTGCCTTCTGCCTGCTCACTGTCAGCTTCAGAAACTAGTCTACGTCTGTGGGGTGAGAGAGACAGGAAATGATACACCAGTGGATTTAAAAAGCAGCGTAATGACAGGAAACATGTTGATGTGCATGTTGATGTCACCAAATAGATAAAAGACTAAAGTAATGCATCTGCTTTGAAAATGTAAGAAGTAGAAAGAACAGATATTTGTGTAAAAATGTAAAATGTAAAAAAGTATTTATACTTCATTACTTCCCTCCTCTGGTGTGTGTGTGTGTGTGTGTGAGTGTGTGTGTGTGTATGTGTGTGTGTGTGTGTGTGTGTGTGTGTGTGTGTTGTGTGTGTTTGTTATAGAGTTTACTGATTGAGCAATTGGGAAGAAGAGCTCTGATAATTGGAGGATATTTCCTCATGTCGTTGTGGTGTGTGTGCTTTACACTTGCACTTAGCTTTCAGGTAATGAACACACTCACACACTCACTCACACACTCACTCACTCACTCACTTACTCACACACTCACTCATTCACTCACTCACTCACTCACTTACTCACACACTCACTCATTCACTCACTCACACACTCACTCACTCACTCACACACTCACTCATTCACACACTCACTCACTCACTCACACACTCACTCATTCACTCACACACTCACTCATTCACTCACTCACACACTCACTCACTCACTCACACACTCACTCACTCACTTACTCACACACTCACTCACACACTCACTCACTCACTCACTCACACACTCACTCATTCACTCACTCACACACTCACTCACTCACTCACTCACACACTCACTCACTCACTCATTCACACACTCACTCACTCACTCACTTACTCACACACTCACTCATTCACTCACTCACTTACTCACACACTCACTCATTCACTCACTCACACACTCACTCACTCACTCACACACTCACTCATTCACTCACTCACTCACACACTCACTCACTCACTCACTTACACACTCACTCAATCACTCACTCGCTCACTCACACTCACTCACTCACACACTCACTCACTCACTCATTCACTCACTCACTCACTCACACACTCACTCACTCACTCACTTACACACTCACTCAATCACTCACTCGCTCACTCACACACTCACTCACTCACTCATTCACACACTCACTCACTCACTCACTTACTCACACACTCACTCATTCACTCACTCACTTACTCACACACTCACTCATTCACTCACTCACACACTCACTCACTCACTCACACACTCACTCACTCACTCATTCACTCACTCACTCACTCACACACTCACTCACTCACTCACTCACTCACTTACACACTCACTCAATCACTCACTCGCTCACTCACACTCACTCACTCACTCACTCACTCACTCACGCTCATTGTTGTGTGGAGAAGATGTGCGATGGTAGAGCGGTTCTGGCGGTACGCAAACTGTAGAGGATCCAGTGTGTCTGGATGCAGTTATGAAGTCTCTGACCAGTCTTTCAAAGCACTTCATCACTACTGAGATCACGACTACAGGGCGGTAGTCGTTGAGGCAGACAGACTGGGGTTTCTTTGGGACAGGAACAATGGTGGACTGTTTGAAGCATGAGGGGACAACAGACTGTTCATTCACCTTCCCTATTGTAGAAGATGGTGTTTTATAGTCCGTGATGTTTCTTGGTCCCTGCCACAGGGTCCGAGAGCCACCATGTTGGATCTGTAACCCTAGTTTCCTCCCGTAGCACTGCTTTGCTTCCTTCACCGCTCTGCGCACACTGTAAGATCCAGCCTTATACTCGTCCATGTCCCCGGTGTCAAACCCCATGTTGTAGGCAGTGGAGCGGGGTCTCAGAGAATTGCAGATAATTTAATCCACCCATGGCTTCTGGATAAATGCCACAAATGCTTCCTTAAACATCTTAATGTCATCAGAGCTGCACCTGAATATGTCCCAGTCTGCATAATCTAAAGCATCCTGCAGAGCAGCCTATTGATTGGGCAGTCCAGCATGCGACCTCTCCCTCTGATTTAGCCTTTGTTTGTATACATTCATGAGGTAAATGGAGTGGTCCGGTACCGCTGGGTTCAGCCATGTCTCATCAGAGCAGAGAAGGTTGCAGTCCCGAATGTCCCTCTGGAACTTGACCCTTGCTTTTAGGTCGTCGAGCGTGTTTTCCAGAGACTGGAGGTTGACCAACAGGATACTATGTAAGGGAGCGCGGTGTGCGCATGCCCTCAACTTGTGTCTGAAGCCGGCTCTTTTTCCTTGTGGACGCTGGTATGGGTCGCATCCTTTGTTCTTCCTCGGGATCTCGTTTGGCCAGCATAGGTCCAGGTTTAAAAATGGCGAAAGATGAGTAGATTTTACACCAATAGACATAAGAGTGACTCTGTCATATTTAATGATGACCATCTTATATAAAGAGAACAGTGTCTATGAAAATCAATATATAAAATAAACAAAAAAAGACAAAGCATAGCCGGAGCAGTCGTGACGGCTGCCGACCTCACCGGCACCATCTTGTTTACTTGTTTAGGTTTAGGGTTCAGGGTCAGGGTTTGGGGTTTAGGTTTTGGGGCTCGAGGTTAGGGTTTGGGTTTGGAGTCAGGTCTTGGGCTTTTGGGTCAGGGTTTGCGTTTTGGAGTTAAGGGTCATGGTTTGGGGTTTAGGGTCAAGGTTTGGAGTTCAGGGTCAGAGTTTGCGGTTTAGGGTTTGGGGATAAGGGTCATGGTTTGGGGTTTAGGGTCAGGGTTTGGGGTTCAGAGTCAGGGTTTGCGGTTTAGGGTTTGGGGTCAAGAGTCAGGGTTTGGGGTTCAGGGTCATGGTTTGCGGTTTGGGGTTCAGGGTCAGGTTTAAGTTCAGGGTTTGAGGTTAGGTTTGGGTTTTAGGGTTAGGATTTGGGGTTTAGGGTCAGGTTTTCGGGTTATGGTTCAGGTTCAAGGTCAGGGTTTCGTAGGGCTCAGGTTCAAGGTCAGGGTTTAAGGTTAGGGTTCAGGGTCAGGGTTTGGGTTAGGATAGAGAGACAATATTATGCTCTGGTCAACACATGCATTTTGATAAAAAAAAACAAATAAACAAATAAATAATTGATATTAATCTTTGATTTTACTTTGCTTCTCCTGCAGAAGTCCAACTCCTGGGTGCCGTATCTCAGCATGCTCTGCGTCTTCGCCTTCATCCTCAGCTTCGGCCTCGGGCCAGGTCAAACAGAGCTACTAACTAACTAACTAACTAACTAACCAACCAACTATCTAACTAACTAAGTATGACTAGAAATAAGTAAATAAATAAGGTAAATAAATTAGGTAAATGTAAATCTTTTTAATGTGTTTCTGTTTGTGTCCTGTAGGTGGCGTAACAAACATTTTGATCACAGAGCTCTTCACTCAGACGAGTCGCCCTGCAGCGTACATGATCGCCGGCTCAGTCAACTGGCTCAGTTTATTCTTTATCAGCATGGTGTTCCCCTTCATAGTGGTACGTCCCTACGGTATGAATGTAACTAACTGTCTTCCCCTTCATAATGGTGCGTTCCTGAAAATTTTGAAATTTTCCCATAAGGACATTTTACACCTGAAATATTTTTTTAATGAACATTTTCCTCACTCTCTCTCTCTCTCTCTCTCTCTCTCTCTCTCTCTCTTTGTGCAACCGCGGGGGAAGGGTGAGTGTGGCGTGAGAGCGTTTAACATGTTGCCCATTTTGTCTGCGTTTTTTCGCAATTATTTTCCGTAAAACATCTCGGAACAATCTATTGTGTGTGTGTGTGTGTGTGCATGCGTGTACTATTGTGCCTGTGCGTGGGTTAGGGTTTGTAAAAGAGAGTGCGAGGGTTAGGGTTAGGTCCGTCAGACTCCCAAACCTCCACTCTCCTCCACTTCTCCTTTCCCTGCTGTCTCTGTAGACGTCTTCCTCCTCTCCTTCTCCTCCTTCAGCCAACAGTAGGCTAATTTCCACCGGTACCCTGTTGGATAATGATACCTGTGGCGGTCGTTGTTAACCCGGGCCTCGACCAATCCGGTATGAATTTCTTAATTGTGACCCGCATATTCGATTTGGCATGTTTTACGCTGGATGCCCTTCCTAACGCAACCCTCCCCATTTATCCAGGCTTGGGACCGGCACTAAGAGTTTACTGGCTTGTGCCTCCCTAATGGCTGGGTTATATCAAGAGTGTGATTATCGTCTTTAAACAATACAAAACACCATTCAGAGATGCAACATAATCGGAAAGTTTACTTCTAGCTGCATTTGAAAGTTATCAAGCATCCACTGTCTAATGTCCTTTACACACTCCTCAAGATTGTTAAGCTGATCTCTCTCATCTGGCTTTGCTGAAATATACAGCTGTGTATCATCAGCATAGCAATGGAAGCGAATACAGTGTTTCTGTACAATTTCACCCAGAGACAGCAGATATGAAGAGAAAAGCAGTGGGCCTAAGACAGATCCTTGCAGAACACCAAACTTTACCTCAGAGAGTGTGGAGAACTCACCATTTACATCAACAAACTGATAGCAGTCAGTCAGATAAGACCTGTTCCAGGAGAGAGCTGTTACCTTTATTCCAACAACATTCTCCAGTCCAGCAAGCAGGAGATTATGATCAATGGTGTCAAAAGCTAAACTGAGGTCAAGCAGAACAAGTAAAGAGACAAAACCCTGATCAGAGGCCAATAACAGTCATTTACCACCTTAACTAGCACCGTCTCTGTGCTATGATGAGGCCGAAATCCTGACTGATACACTTCATGAATGTTGTTCCTCAGTAGATGTGAGCAGAACTGCTGTGCTACAACCTTTTCTAGAATCTTGGAGATAAAGGGGAGGTTTGATATTGGACTGTAGTTGGACAGCTGACGGGGTGAAGGTCAGGTTTGTTAATTAGAGGGTTGATAATTGCAGTTTGAAGGATTTAGGTACATAACCAGTGCTAATGGAAGAGTTTATTATTTTTAAACGGGGTTCAATTCCCTCTGGAGTTATCTGTTTGAGGAAACTTGTAAGTGAGAGATGGAGAATGCAGGTTGATGATTTTGATGAGGAAATAAATGAAATGAAGTCGTTCTCTTGAATAGGAGTAAAACTTTGTAATTGATGGTCTGTTATAATTACACTGCTGTCTACAGGTTTATTTATAAAATAGTTTGAATTTATTTTAATCATCTGGATTTTTCTGATGTTTTCAACTTTATTCTTCAAAAAAGTTCATGAAATCATTACTACCTATTGGTGGTGTGCATGTGAGTGCAGTGCTTTTATTTCCTGTTCATTTTGCTGCAGTACAGAATAAAAATCTAGGATTCTGCTTGTTATTTTCTATGAGGGTGGAGAATTACGCTGATCAGCAGCACTAAGAGATTTTCTAGAACTCAGGAGATTCTCCTTCCATGCTATTTAAAATACTATAAATTTTGTTTGATGCCATTTACGTTCTAATTTCTGAGTGGTCTGTTGTAAGGTGTGCATATAATCATTATACCACTGTGATTATTTTTAATCTCTAATTAATTTGGTCTTAATAGGGCCCCATCGTCTAGAGTGTAACTGAACATTGATTCTAGGTATTCAGTGGCCCAGTCGAGCTCTGCGGGTTCTGACGGAGATCTAATTTATATCGTAATTTTTTTAAGATTATTGATAAAATGCGCTGCTGTAGTTGACGTGAAAGTGTTTAACATGGTAACGTGGTGAGGTACTAATGCAATGACTGAGGCAGATTTTAAAAGAGATGAGGTAATGATCTGAAATAACTTCAGATTGTGGAATTATGACTAATCTTTTTATTTTAAATCCAAATGTTAATATTAAATCAAGAGTGTCTCCACTATGAGTGGGTCCTATAACGTTCTGATTAATTCCTACTGTATCTAGAATGGACACAACTGCTGCTCTTAAGGAGTTTTCCTGATTATCAAAATCAATCTTAAAGTCACCCACAATTACTGCTTTGTGTAAAGAAGTTGCAAAATTTGTGATGAAATCTGCAAATTCCATGAGTAAATCAGAGTCGGCCTCTGGGGGTCTATAAATAATAATTAATGGAATTGACTGACTACACCTACTTTTGGACACTGAATATTTTATGTTAGTGTAAAGAACTTCAAATGTTCTCTTTCATCATCTCGTGTTCGAGATCCACCCATGGGAAGGGCATACGTACCTGACCTCTGCAGAAGCATCCAATTGCACCAAGTCTGGCTTGACAGACAGGAGCGTGTGCCCAATGGCAGGTAAGGGAACGCCCCTTACCCAAGTGCATAAGCCACCTGCATGCGCTACCTTTCCTTAGTTATCATTTGCTTCTCGTGACTTCTATCCTACCTCACAGCTCCCTGGTTCTTGGACTGCACTTTTTGTCTTCAACTTCAACTTTAACTTTATTAATCCCCGAAGGGAAATTTAGATGTCACAGCAGCACAACCATACAATGAATAAATTAAAACAACTTTAAAACAACATTCACAAACAACATAAAAACTTGTTCTCCAGTATTAATATGTTCACAAGCATTCGTCACATTGGCCGAAGGAGGGATATACACCGTTATTGCTATCACGTTAGAAAATTCTCTTGGCAAGTAATACGGCCTCAGACCCACCACAAGTAGTTCAATATCCTTATTGCACAGTTTTTCTTTAACCGTGATATGACTCGGATTGCACCAGTGTTCATTAACAAACAGTGCCAGCCCTCCTCCCTTCCTCTTACCCGTCTCCAAAGCACACCTGTCCGCTCGCACAAGATGAAAACAATCCAGTTTTGCAACAGAATCCGGCGTTCTCTCATTCAACCAAGTCTCCGTAAAACACATAAAACTGCACTCACGATACTCCCGTTGCATCTTTGTTAGTGCTGTAAGCTCCTCCATTTTGTTCTCAAGCGACCGGACATTTCCCATGATAATCACAGGTAAAAATGGTTTATGTCTTCTTTTCTTCATTCGGTGCTTTACTCCAGCTCTACACCCTCTTCTCCTCCTCTTTAGTTCCATAGGAATCTCCATTCTAAGTACAGATGACATCGCTGTATGTTGAAATGCTAATAGTTGTTCTTTTGAATAAATGATGGAGCTAAAGTTTGGTGCTCCCGAAACTGTCCCCAGAGTTCCAATTAAGACACCAAAATAAAAATAATCACAATCCAATGCTTCTTGATACTCTCAAGCTTGGGTCCACACTTAAACGCATTCTTCAGACATCGATAAGAAAAATTAAGAAGATTTAAAAAATAAAATAGGTTAAAAACATTCAGAGCTGCTGCAACAGGCTGCCACATGCACGGCGCCATCTTGGAGCAAGTTGAAACCTTCTTCAGGAGGACATATCATCTGATCAGCCCGGCCGGACGTGCTCATCCTCAGCCAGGTTAGCTTTCGCAAACCGCCCATGCTCTCACCTTTTTTTTTCTATAGGCTGCCCATCTACTTCTTTTTCCCTTTTTTCATGGCGCTTTCTAAAACGGCAATGGTGGACAACCTATCGCGAGCCTGCCCGCAAGGGATTCCCATCCCTTCTGCATGGGTCTCAAATATGCGAAAGAAGCTATCGACCTCCCAGAGAACTGTAGCCATTGTCTAGCGCTCCCGAAAAAGCTCCTGTGTCGCAGGCTCAAAACGGCCGCTTCGCAGTGTGTCGACTTCGAGCTGTCCTACTCGGAGGGGGGAAAAGGCAACGCTGCTGCGCGCCCGGGGGCCTCCCATGGTGTGACTTCCTCTAACTGGGTCGACCTGTGCCCTTCCCCATTCGAGGATTTGCTACCGGCCAACAACCGTTTCCCCGAAGGGCCGAGAGGTTCTGGGGATGAGGGCAAGTCGGACCTCCCCGACGACTTGGATGACTCTGCCCCGTCTCAATTGGTACTGCTGGAGCTTTGTGAATGTGCTGCCGTGCGGCTCAGTATCGAATGGCCGGCTCTCCTGAATGCTTCGGATCAGGAGAGAGATGTATATGATGGTAAGCTTCTGGGACCTCCTCCCGCCCAGAGAAAGCAGCTTCTTCCCGTCCTTCCTGCATGTGCGAAACACATGTAATATTGCTGGGGAGATCCGCTCGATCTGAAACACGGTCTTGCGGGGCTTGAATTTAAGGATATGGCGAGTCGCCAGACACCTTAACCCATCTTAGGGCGGGCTGCCCACCTAAGCCCATCCTTCCGGGTAAGATTGATCGCTTCTCCGCGTCGATTCATCAGGCCTTGTATAAAGCCTCTGCTCTTTCAATTCGAGCTCTCAATGTCTCCTCGCTGTTGTCTGCGTATCAGGCCGAACTCCTGCTTGATTTGGGTCAACAACTGGAGAAAGGGTCGGCATCGCCCGATCTCTGGAAGGAGATTGTCATGGTTAATGACCTTGTTCTTCGCAATGCCCGTCAAGCTGCCAAGCAAGCAGGTGCTCTATGGCTTTATCAGTGGTCAGGGAATGCGCGCTGTGGTTTAATCTATCCGGTCTCCCTGCTAGTGAGAAGCGTCGCATCGCAGGAGCGCCGGTTGAACCTGGTCAGGCTCTTTTTGGCCCGGCCGTTGCGCTAATGCAGCAGCGCTGCGATGATAAAAAGAAGGAGGACGAGGCTTTCAAACTGTGCCCTCTGTGCGGCCGCCTAACGCTTCTGCTGCGGGACATCATTCCCACTACACTGGCAGAACTAACAAACCCCATGGGAAACCACTGGCTCAGCAGTGTTGAACAAACATTTGAGGAAATACAACTTCAGAATGCTATCATACGGCTCTCTTGTAAGTTTGATAAAGCAGAACAATTGGTTTTCAAGTCAAGAGGCTTTTATTGTCATTTCTACTATACACAGTGGTACACAGTACACAGTAAAAATGAGACAACGTTTCTCCAGAACCCTGGTGCTACACTAAACAACAAACAGACAAAACAACATTAAGCTAAAACACAAGTTACATAAAGTGCATCGAGTGCAACCTGGTGCAAACAGTGCAGACAGACAGTGCAGACAGACGACACAAGACAAGACATAAAACCCTATATAGCGCCGACCAGTAAACCTACTGTATACTAGATTATACAGTACTGTACAAGAAAACTGTAAAAACTATACAAAATATAGACTATATTCCAGAAGTGACTATAAACAGTGTAGTGCAAAAAAATACAGCAGCAGTCGAAGGTGCAAAAACAGCATGTAAACAGTATAATACAGTAAAAATGATACAGTAAAAATGATGTGTGCAAAAACAGCAGTTGAGAGTGGTACAGTCGAGAATAATAAATAATAAATAATGAATAATGAATGGTGGTGGAATGGATTGAGATGAGTGATGAGTGTGTGTTGGGTGTTAAGTCCAGGAAAAATGTTTTCAGTTTGTTACACACATTTGAGTGAGTGTGTGTGTGTGTGAGAGAGTTCCGTTTCAGTTCTGTGTGTTGAGAAGCCTGATGGCTTGTGGGAAGAAACTGTTGCACAGTCTTGTTGTGGCGGTCCGAATGCTTCGGAACCGTTTTCCTGATGGTAGAAGTGTAAAAAGTGTGTGTGAGGGGTGTGTGTGATCGTCCACAATGCTGTGTGCTTTGCGGATGCAGTGTGTAGTGTAAATGTCCATGATAGAGGGGAGAGAGATTCCGATGATCTTCTCAGCTGTTCTCACTATCCTCTGTAGGGACTTGCGGTCCGAGACGGTGCAGTTCCCAAACCAGGCAGTGATGCAGCTGCTCAGGATGCTCTCAATGGTCCCTCTGTAGAACATGGACAGGATGGGGGGAGGGAGATGGGCTTTCCTCAGCCTTCTCAGGAAGTAGAGACGCTGCTGGGCTTTCTTGGTGATGGAGCTGGTGTTAAGTGACCAGGTGAGGTTGTCCGCCAGATGAACACCAAGGAATTTGGTGCTCTTGACGATCTCCACAGAGGATCCATCAATAATCAGTGGAGATTGGTCGCTCTGTGCTCTCCTGAAGTCCACAACCATCTCTTTCGTTTTGTCCAAGTTCAGAGACAGGTTGTTTGCTCCACACCAGGCAGTTAGCCGTTGCACCTCCTCTCTGTATGCTGACTCGTCGTTCTTGCTGATTAGACCCACCACGGTCGTGTCATCAGCGAACTTGATGATGTGGTTCGAGCTGTGCATTGCTACACAGTCGTGAGTCAGCAGAGTGAACAGCAGTGGGCTGAGCACACAGCCCTGGGGGGCCCCAGTGCTCAGTGTGGTGGTGCTGGAGATGCTGTTCCCGATCCTGACTGACTGAGGTCTCTCAGTCAGGAAGTCCAGGATCAAGTTACAGAGGGAGGTGTTCAGGCCCAGAAGGTTCAACTTCTCGATCAGGTGCTGAGGAATGATTGTGTTGAATGCTGAGCTGAAGTCAATGAACAGCATTCGCACATAAGAGTCCTTGTTATCCAGGTGGGTGAGGGCCAGATGAAGGGTTGTGGAGATAGCATCGTCCGTGGAACGTTTTGGACGATACGCAAACTGCATGGGGTCCAGGGAGGGTGGAAGCTGTGTCTTAATGTGCCTCATGACGAGCCTCTCGAAGCACTTCATCACGATGGGTGTGAGCGCGACGGGACGATAGTCATTGAGGCAGGAGACAGAAGACTTCTTCGGCATGGGAACAATGGTCGTTGTCTTGAGGCACGTGGGAACAACGTTGCTGCTCAGGGAGATGTTGAAGATGTCAGTGAGGACATCTGCTAGCTGTTCTGCACATTCCCTGAGCACTCTGCCAGGAATGTTGTCAGGTCCAGCAGACTTCCGTGGGTTAACTCTGCATAGAGTTTTCCTCACTTCAGCTGTGGTTAGACAGAGCACCTGGTCAGTGGGAGGAGGGATGGTCTTCCTCGCCACCACATTGTTCTGCACCTCGAACCGGGCGTAGAAGTCGTTCAGCACATCTGGGAGGGAGGGGTCACGGTCACAAGCAGGTGATGTGGTCTTGTAATTCGTGATCGCCTGGATGCCCTGCCACATGCGCCGGGTGTCTCCACTGTCCTGAAAGTGGTTGTGGATTTTCTTCGCGTGCGTGCGCTTCGCCTCTCTGATGGCACGAGACAGTTTGGCCTTTGCTGTTTTTAAGGCCACCTTGTCCCCTGTTCTGAAGGCAGAGTCTCTTTGTTTCAGCAGCGCACGCACATTTGCAGTCATCCACGGTTTCTGGTTGGAGCGTGTAGTGATGGTCTTGGAGATGGTCACATCATCAACGCACTTGCTGATGTAGCAGGTCACTGATGATGTGTACTCCTCCAAGTTGATGGAATCGCCGTAGGTTGCAGCCTCTCTAAACATGTCCCAGTCAGTGCATTTAAAACAGTCCTGAAGAGCAGAAGTAGCTCCTTCTGGCCAGGTTTTCACCTGTTTCAGAACCGGTTTAGAGCGTCTGACGAGCGGTCTGTATGCTGGAATTAGCATAACAGAGCAGTGGTCTGAGTATCCGAGATGGGGGCGGGGCTCCGCACGATACGCGCCGGGGATGTTTGTGTAAACAAGATCCAGCGTGTTCGCTCCTCTCGTTGCAAAGTCCACATGCTGATGGAGTTTGGGAAGCACAGTCTTGAGATTCACATGGTTGAAATCTCCGGCGATAATAAACAATCCGTCGGGGTGAGCATTCTGCAGGTCGCTAATAGCGCCGTAGAGTTCACTCAGTGCCTCCTTAGCATTAGCACTGGGTGGAATGTACACTCCGACTATGTAAACAGTTGTAAATTCCCGTGGTAAATAAAAAGGTCTGCATCTAACAGTCACAAACTCCACTAGCGATGAGCAGTAGCATGAAACAAGCACAGAGTTCTTACACCATTCCGTGTTGATATAAACACACACGCAACCACCGCGAGTCTTACCGCACAGAGCTGCGTTTCTGACGGCTCGAAACATGGTTAGCCCGTCTAGCTGGATGGCGGCATCCGGAACTCTGTCGCTGAGCCACGTCTCCGTGAAAACAAAGACGCAACAGTCTCTAAACTCTCGCCGTGTGGTTTGCTGGAGTCGGATGTAGTCCAGTTTATTATCCAGGGAGCAGACGTTTGAAAGAAAAATGGACGGGATAGCCGGCCGGCTAGGGTTAGCATTTAGCCTAGCACGGACACCCGCCCGCTTGCCGCGCTTCCGCTTCCTCGAACAGCGCTTTCGACGTCTCCTCTCCCGGCCACCGGCGTCAGGTAACACCGAGGTCTGGGGGCCTGGTCTTTGTGGCTGAGGTCGCAGCAAGCCGAGGTCGCGAAGGTTGTTGATAAGATCATCATGCAGATTGTTGGTTGCATGATGTCTGTACTGTAACAGTGTCTGGTGGTCGTACACATGAACACAGCTGACTCTGGTGTCCATGTATTGTGAAGGGTCGTGCTAAATATGGCGAAAGCACCATTTTTGGATCCGGAGAGGCCGCTGCGAGCTACCGCCGCGCCGCCATCTTGGATCAAGATTGCCCGATCGATCTGAGCGATGCTTTTTTTCACATAAGCATCTATCCTCTGCACATGAAATTCCTTCATTTCGCCTACCAAGGCGTGTGTTACGAATTCACGGTTCTTCCGTTCTGACTCACACTGAGTCCAAGGACGTTCTGTCTGTGTGTGAAGGCAGGGCTTGCGCCGCTGAGAACAGCGGGTCGTGGGATCCTGACATACATAGACGATTGGCTGATTATAGCCGATTCAAGAGAGAAAGTGATTCAAAACACTGCCCGTGTGCTCACGCACATTGCTGCGCTCAGTTTCAGAGCCAATGTGAACAAGAGCAATTTTACTCACGCTCAGGAGGTCATATTCTTGGGTTTGGAGCTGAATTCCATTACGATGCGCATGCGCCTGTCACAGAAGCGTATTTCTTCATTCATGAACTGTCTCTCGTGGTTCAGGGAAGGAGGGCGGATACAGTATCGCACATGTCTCAGATTACAGGGTCTTATGGCTTCAGCTGTCTATGTTTTGCCTCTAGGCCTTCTGAGAATGAGGGCTTTCATTAAGTATATTTTGTCTCTTCATCTCAGCCTGTTGCGCGATGTTTGCAGCTATGTCACAGTGACGGGAGCGTGTACAGCCGTGCTGCACCACTGGAGAGCTGCGGAGTTTTACGCGCATGGGACCCCTCTCGGGGAGATCATGCTGCGGAAAGTGGTAACGACAGATGCCTCCTTAACAGGGTGGGGGGCCACACGAGGGCAGATCAGTGAATTGTGTGTGGCCAAACTCACTTCACTCAGCCCATATAAATTATTTGGAGCTCCTCTCTGTGTTGAAAGCTCTAAAGCATTTCCTGCCCTGCCTGCAGGGGCATCATGTGATGGTCGGTAATAGTTTTGTTTATAGTCAGCGCTTTTGATGTGAAAGATCTAATATTTAACAATTCTATCTTTGGATAAGAGGTGCTGGCTGTGCGTTCAGTTCTATTTAGTTTAATGTTAACCAGGTTACTTAAAAAGACTTTCTGAGAATTTCTACATTTTGGTTTTGCTCAGGGGACAGACCCATCTCAATTTGGTGGATCTTGAATGACGCAGCTAGCAGACAGTCGGTTTAGCTTGTCTGTCTGCTCCCTGGCCTTAGCTCTGGACAGTCACTTGTTAACTAGTGCTGTTCTGAAATTATGACCTATACTACTAGAAATGAGAGCAGCACCCAAATGGGATGGATACCGTTTCGCCCTAACAGGCCAGCCTTGCCCTCAACATTGCTTCAATTATTTATGAAGCCCACATTATTTTTGGAGCACCAATCGGACATCCAGCAGTTCAGCAACCATAACCTGCTGTAGGCTACATCGCCACGTCGCATTGGGATGGGGCCAAAGTTATGTTACTGCATCGGACATTGCCTTCACTAATTAACACACCTCTATAATATTACTCAGTAACCTCTGACTGTCGAAGGCGTATATGATTAGCTCCTGTCTGAAAAACTATTTTCGAGAACCTGTGCTTTCATAAAAACCTAAGCTGACCTGCTATGTCCTATTCTTCACGTGCCTCAGAATAGTCTCCTATAACCAGAGCTCTTCCAGGTTTCTCAGCAGGTGCTTCACTGAGGAGAGCAAACCGGTTGGACACGTGAAGCGGAGAGGAATGGTGCTCCCATGGGCGAGCCTTAGCGTTAGCTTTGGCTTTGTGAGTATGCCGCCGAGTTGTCACCCACTCGCAACGGAATTAGAAACGGAAGTGCAGGTGATAATAGACTTAGCTGTAGCATGCTTCACAAGAAGCGTAGAGAGGAGCATAGAAAACTCAGGGGCTTGCAGGAGCAGTAGGTGGTCCGGATGATCTAAGGTAGTTATAGGGTAGATCGGACAGCGAGTGAAGTGGAAGGGTTAATAGGAAACAGGTGCAGGTGATTAATAGGAGGGAGAGGCTGAGCGAGAGTGTTAAGCGTTGGAGGGAGGCATGACTGGTGCTTTTCTGACACACACACACACACACACGTTGGATACTACATTACAAGGGGGCACTGGTCCGCTCACACTTCAAACACGTTATGTGGATGCTCCTTCCAAGTTCTTCTTCAGTTTAGTACAAAAGAACGGACAGAAAAGTTTCATGTATGCTGTGCGAACAGAATCAGGAGATCTCGTGTCAAGCCTTCTGAAATTCACCAGCAGACAGTCAGCTTCTACTCGAAGCTGTATAGCAGCGAGAGGTCAGGGGCACAGCTTCCTTAAAGACCTGCCAAAGCTCACAGAGTCAGTTGCCAGAGAGTTGGACAAGGAGCTGCTACACTCTTTAGTGAACAGCTTTGCCTATTCCCTCTGTACAATCTGTAAGGAATTTTGTACACTCTAGCTATTAAACCTTCTCCCCAGTGGAGAAATCTTCTTCTTTTTAATGATTATATTAAACAGTGGAGACACTGTACAAACCACCATTAACCAAAAACACTGCCGAGCTCCAGTGGAGGATTTTACACTGCATCATCTCTGTGAACTCTTTTATTTGTATTTTAAACCCTGATGTTCTACAGGACGGTCCGTTCTGTTCACAGAGAGAAACTGTTTTTTACACTTTTACTCACTGCTCCAGGTTACAGTCACTGTTTGTGCTTTTCAAAAGTTATTTTAAGTTCTTCTAATGTGACTTTTACCTTACAGTGTTTTATTCTCACTTTTAAGTACGTCAGGAGAAACAGGTTTATGTGCCAACTAAGTGGCCAAATACCTGAGCAGAAAGAACAAAGTGGCTAAAAACACTGATGCAAACAGAATTTTTTCCTGGTTAATGAAATTACCAGATTTTAATTGAATAAAGGTTGGAGGGAGGCATGACTGGTGCTTTTCTGACACACACACACACACACACACACACACACACACACACACACACACACACACACACACACACACACACTCCTCCCCCCAATCTTTAATCAATTCAAATCAATACAATTCAATTTAATTAATTTTTATTTGTATTGAGCTTTTAACAATGAACATTGTCTCAAAGCAGCTTTACACAGATAATGTGATGATAAAAATAAATGTGTTCTTTATAAGTGAAGTTTATCTGTCATTGTCTGATTTTATTTGTCTAATTAACATGTATATATTTCTTTAATTAATGGGTCAACCTGATACCACATGGTATTTAACATGATGTGTTAAATAAAAGGATTTGTAAAAAAATCTCTCTCTCTCTCTCTCTCTCTCTCTCCTACAGAATGGATTGGAGCAGTTCTGTTTTCTTGTCTTTTTGGTGATTTGCTGTCTTGTGGGCACCTTCATCTTCTTTTTTGTGCCAGAAACTAAAAACAAGACATTTCTGGAGATCCAGTCTGAGTTGAGTGGAAAGAGGAGAGAAGTTCCTCAGTTGTGGAACAGTGTAGATGTTTCTCATGTGTCTACAGCACTGTGACGTCACTGTGGTCATGTCTGTTTTTATGACCCGGACATCTCATTTCACATCAGCTTATAAATGCTGCAGTTATAATCACTTTATAGCACTTTTAAATTATATGTATTTGATAAAACACCGTATTAATCCTCAATCACGCTGCCGCAATGTTTCTCTGATCTCCGGATTGAGTTTCATATGTGGCATTAAGAGAATGCTCTACTTGCTTCTTTATGAGTGTAATGTAAATAAAGCTTTACTCCACACGCCCGTGTGTGTGTCTGTGTGTGTGTGTCTGTTTGTGTTTCTTATTCATTTCATTTGTAAAAAAGAAAACTGCGTTTTCGCGGAGCTGACAACCCCAATGACGTCATGACGACGCCCATGTGGCAGTGCGTGCGCGCTCCCTGTGTGTGCATTTCGGGGGGAAAAAAAAACACCGACCAAAGCGTTTTTGTGTGTGTGTGTGTGTGTGTGTGTGTGTGTGAGAGAGAGAGAGAGAGAGAGAGAGAGAGAGAGAGAGAGAGAGAGACAGACAGACAGACAGACAGACCGAGACCGAGACCGAGAGAGAGAGTGTGACAGTGTGCGTGTCTGTGAGTGTGTGTGTGTATAAAGGACACACAGATCTTGTGAGGAGGTTAAGGAGGAACTTTGTGGTGTGATGATGTTGAAGGTTTTTGTGGATCTGATGTCCCAGCCGTGTCGAGCTCTTTTAATCTTCCTCACCGTCAATAAAATTCCACACACACTGCACACCATCGCCCTGCGCAAAGGTAATGATTTACACTACACAACTACACAACTCTAGACAACAGTACAGAACACTATAGAACTCTACACGCAACTCTACACAACTCTGTACAAGTATACAAACAACTCTACACGACATTACACTACACAACTCTACACAAATCTGTACAATTCTTACTTCTCTATAAAGCAAAGGAGAGACAGAGAGATGATAAATGTATATTTCTCCTAAAAACTAATTACATAAACTGTACAGAGAAGTGTGTGTGTGTGTGTGTGTGTGTGTGTGTGTGTGTGTGTGTGTGTGTGTGTGTGTGTGTGTTTAGGACAGAACAGGACTCCGGAGTTCGCTAAACTCAACCCAATGCAGAAAGTTCCAGTTATAGAGGAAGACGGCTTCATTCTCACAGAGAGGTGAGACATGGGTTAAGTACAAACACACACACACACACACACACACAAAATGTTTACCTCACAATGTGCAAAGTTTAAAGTGTTCTGGTTGATGTGTAACTCATGATGATGATGATAAAGAGGATGTGTATCTGGGTGAAGGAGAAACACAGGTGTGATTAGCGTACAGGTCTGATTACAGGTGTGATTAGCATATTGGTGTGATTAGTGTAGTTAACGGGATTACGGATGTGATTAGTGTTATTAGCGTATTACTGGGATTACAGTTTTGATTAGTGTATCAGTGGGATTAGTGTTTTAGTGTATTAATTTGATTATGGGTGTGATTAGTGTAGTTAGCGTGTTAGTGGGATTACGGGTGTGATTAGTGTAGTTAGCGTGTTAGTGGGATTACGGGTGTGATTAGTGTAGTTAGCGTGTTAGTGGGATTACGGGTGTGATTAGTGTAGTTAGCGTGTTAGTGGGATTACGGGTGTGATTAGTGTAGTTAGCGTGTTAGTGGGATTACGGGTGTGATTAGTGTAGTTAGCGTGTTAGTGGGATTACGGGTGTGATTAGTGTAGTTAGCGTGTTAGTGGGATTACGGGTGTGATTAGTGTAGTTAGCGTGTTAGTGGGATTACGGGTGTGATTAGTGTAGTTAGCGTGTTAGTGGGATTACGGGTGTGATTAGTGTAGTTAGCGTGTTAGTGGGATTAAAGCCACACCCCTTCTTTGTCTCACAGTGATGCTATACTGAAATACCTGAGTGCCGCCTACTGTGTCCCAGACCACTGGTATCCACAGCAACCTCAGAAGAGGGCGAGAGTGGATGAGTACACGGCCTGGCACCACATGAACACACGCCTCCACTCCTCCAAAGTGTTCATCACAGAGGTGGGAGGAGCTAAAGAGGGAATCATCAATATCACGATCATGTGACCGCCAATACGGTTTACTGCAATCAACTAATTACATTACTGAATTTAACAGAATTTAATTCTTTCCAGAGAGAAATTCAGTATAACAGCAGCAGAGAGAGTAAATATTATATTAAAGTAATATGTATTAGAGATAAAAGAAAAATATATACATTAAATACAGGAGTTTATAAGTTCAAGTTTATTTCTATTGCACTTTTCACAGTGGGCGTGGTCTCAAAGCAGCTTTAGAGAATTTAAGAATGAAGGTGAACGATGTGTGTTTATCCCTGATGATGGAGTCTGGAGTGACTATGGTGAAGGAAAAACTCCCTTAGATGTTATGAGGAAGAAACCTTGAGAGGAACCAGACTCAAAAGCAGAACCTCATCCTCATCTGGGTGACATCAAGAGTGTGATTATAGTCTTTCAACACTACAGAACACTGGAGAGTGAGAACTAACATGAGCACTGGAGTGTGTTATGACTGATGATCTTTCTACAGTCTTTTACAGTCATTGTGGTTATGGAACCAGGAGTTACTGAGCAACTTATATAATAGCTCAACATCTGAGATCATCACAGATCCAACACCAGCTTCTCTATGCCAGAACCTTTAAACACTCAAGGAGGTCCAGTGTCCAAACTCCACATGAAGTGGATTTCAAATGTCACTGGTACGTCTCTAGATGGTTCGGGATGTTTGCGGGCATCTACTTCTTTAAAGGTCCACAATCTTCATGAGGTGGGACGTGACTGGAGCTGGAGCAACCTCAGGAAGCCTCGGGATGGGGAGAGAAAGAGAAGCAGTGGAGAGGAATTAGCGTAGCTGCTGTTCATGATATTAACAGCACAAGTTGATAATGTGATGTGATCAGATGTTCTGGAGCACAAGGTTATGATGTGATGTGTGTACAGATCCACACACCCCTTACACCTACACACACCCCTCACACCTACACACCCACACACACAGCCCTCACACCTACACACCCACACACACCCCTCACACCCACACATTCACACACACCCACACACACCCCTCACACCCACACCTCACACCCCTCACACCCACACACACCCCTCACACCTACACATTCACACACAGCCCTCACACCTACACACACCCCTCACACCCACACACACCTATACACCCCTCAAACCCATACACCCCTTACACCTACACACCCACACACACCCCTCAAACCCACACACACCTACACACACCCCTCACACCTACATATTCACACACACCCCTCACACCTACACACACCCCTCACACCTACATATTCACACACACCCACACACACCTACACACACCCCTCACACCTACACACCCACACACACCCCTCACACCCACACCTCACACCTACACACACCCCTCACACCCACACACACCCACACACACCTACACACACCCCTTACACCTACACACCTACACACACCCCTCACACCTACACATTCACACACAGCCCTCACACCTACACACACCCCTCACACCCACACACACCTACACACCCCTCAAACCCATACACCCCTTACACCTACACACCCACACACACCCCTCAAACCCACACACACCTACACACACCCCTCACACTTACATATTCACACACACCCCTCACACCTACACACACCCCATAAACCCACACACACCTACACACCCCTCAAACCCATACACCCCTTACACCTGCACACACCCCTCACACCCACACATTCACACACACCCCTCACACCTACACACACCCCTCACACCCACACACACCTACACACACCCCTTACACCTACACACACCCCTTACACCTACACACCCACACACACCCCTCACACCTACTCACACCCACACACACCTACACACACCCCTTACACCTACACACCCACACACACCCCTCAAACCCATACACACCTACACACACCCCTCACACCTACACATTCACACACAGCCCTCACACCTACACACACACCTACACACCCCTCAAACCCATACACCCCTTACACCTACACACCCACACACACCCCTCAAACTCACACACATCTACACACACCCCTCACACCTACATATTCACACACACCCCTCACACCTACACACACCCCATAAACCCACACACACCTACACACCCCTCAAACCCATACACCCCTTACACCTACACACACCCCTCACACCTACACACCCACACACACCCCTCACACCTACACATTCACACACAGCCCTCACACCTACACACACCCCTCACACCCACACACACCTACACACCCCTCAAACCCATACACCCCTTACACCTACACACACCCCTCACACCTACATATTCACACACACCCCTCACACCTACACACACCCCATAAACCCACACACACCTACACACCCCTCAAACACATACACCCCTTACACCTACACACACCCCTCACACCCACACATTCACACACACCCCTTACACCTACACACACCCCATAAATCCACACACACCTACACACCCCTCAAACCCATACACCCCTTACACCTACACACACCCCTCACACCTACACATTCACACATAGCCCTCACACCTACACACACCCCTCACACCCACACACACCTACACACCCCTCAAACCCATACACCCCTTACACCTACACACACCCCTCACACCTACACATTCACACATAGCCCTCACACCTACACACACCCCTCACACCCACACACACCTACACACCCCTCAAACCCATACACCCCTTACACCTACACACCCACACACACCCCTCACACCTACATATCCACACACACCCCTCACACCTACACACACCCCATAAACCCACACACACCTACACACCCCTCAAACCCATACACCCCTTACACCTACACACACCCCTCACACCTACACATTCACACACACACCCCTCACACCTACACATTCACACACACCCCTCACACCTACACACACCCCATAAACCCACACACACCTACACACCCCTCAAACCCATACACCCCTTACACCTACACACACCCCTCACACCTACACACCCACACACACCCCTTACACCCACACATTCACACACAGAAAATGTACTGCCGAAATTGTATTGACATATTGTATAGCACACGGTTATCTGGATAAGAGCCATCGTGTCTGCGGTGTGGACTTATTTCAATATCTTGGAGAAAGACCCACGGATAGCGATGTGCAAAACATGCAATGCTGAAATTTCAAGAGGGGGTGTATCTGCAAAGAGTTTCTTAACGTCAGGTTTAATTTATCACCTGAAATCCAAACATCCTGATTGCTATTCTAAATATGAGAAGAACATGGTGCAGAAAAGTAAAGTGAATCCGAGCATGCGCACTCCATCTGTAGAGGACGTTTTTGAAAAGGCAGGAAAGTTTTGCAGTGATGTGCCGAGGCAAAAGGCATAACACAAAAACTTCTGGACTTCATTGCTTAGATCAGTGGTCTTCAGTGGATCGACGGGTTGATCTTTAAAACCTTCCCCGTGGATCCCGAAAATAATTATTATTATAATATTATTTATTACACGGCTCTTCTTAATGCTGTAGATTAGAAGGTTCCATTCACTTGAATGGGCTTCCAAACGTCCGGCAGTCAATTATTTTACTTTAACAGGCCCGCTGCTAATAATAAAAACCGCTGTCTGTCTGTCAATACTATAAATGGTAACAAGTCAAGTCAAGTCAAGTCAAGTCAAGTTTATTTGTATAGCGCTTTTCACAACAGACATTGTCTCAAAGCAGCTTTACACAAATCAACAGTGAAGGTGAATGGTGTGAATTTGTCCCTGATGAGCAAGCTGTGGCGACTGTGGCAAGGAAAAACTCCCTTAGATGTTATGAGGAAGAAACCTTGAGAGGAACCAGACTCAAAAGGGAAACCCATCCTCATTTTGGGTGACATCAAGAGTTTGATCATAAATCTTTCAACAATACAGAACACTGGAGAGTGAGAGCTAACATGAGCACTGGAGTATAAGATTATAAGTGATGTTCTTTCTGCAGTCTTATACAGTCTATATGGTTAGTAGCTCCGAGTTTTATGAGCTCAGCATTTGTGATCACCACAGATCCAGCATCAGCTTCTCCATGCCAGAGCCTTTAACACTCCAGGACGTCCAATGCCAAACTCCACACATGTAGCGGGATCCAAATGGCACTGGTACGTCTCTAGATGGTTCGGGATGTTTGTGAGTTCGGCATCTACTTCTTCAAAGGTCCGTAATCATCACGAGGTGGGAGGTGACTGGAGCTGGCCAAACCTCAGGGTGTCTCGGGATGGGGAGAGAAAGAGAAGCAGTGGAGAGCAATTAGCGTAGCTGCTGTTCATGATATTAACAGCACAAGTTGATAATGTGCATGTGATCAGATGTTCTGGAGCACAAGGTTATGATGTGATGTGTGTTATGTGTAGGCTTTGCTAAAAAGATATGTTTTTAATCTACACTTAAACTGGGTGAGTGTGTCTGAGCCCCGAACACCGTCAGGAAGACTATTCCAGAGTTTAGGAGCTAAATGTGAAAAAGCTCTACCACCTTTAGTGGACTTTGCTATTCTAGGAACTACTAGAAGCCCAGAGTTTTGAGATCTCAGGGAGCGTGGCGGATTGTAGCGAGTTAAAAGACTGGATAGATACATGGGAGCCAAACCATTTAGTGCTTTATAAGTGAGAAGTAATAGTTTGTAGTCTATTCGAAACTTAACAGGAAGCCAATGTAGGGACGATAAGATCGGGGTTATGTGATCATATTTTCTTGACCTTGTAAGAACTCTGGCTGCTGCATTCTGGACTAACTGAAGCTTGTTTATTAATGATGCAGGACATCCACCTAGTAACGCATTACAGTAGTCTATTCTGGAGGTCATGAACGCATGGACGAGCTTTTCTGCATCGGATATGGACAACATATTTCTTAGCTTAGAAATATTTCTAAGGTGAAAGAAGGCTGTTTTAGTAACTTGATTGATATGATTTTTGAAAGACAAGTCGCTGTCTAAAATAACACCCAGGTCTTTTACTGTTGAATTAGTGGTTACAGAACATCCGTCTAAATGCAGGTTGAGATGCTGGAGCTTCTGTATACTAGTTTTTGGTCCGATGAGCAAAATCTCAGTCTTATCGGAATTTAAAAGTAGAAAGTTATGGGTCATCCAATCTCTTATTTCCTTAACACACTCAGTTATCCGACTTAATTGAGCTATATCGCCTGGTTTAGATGAAATATATAGCTGAGTATCATCAGCATAACAATGGAAGCTAATTCCATGCCTTCTAATAATATTTCCTAACGGAAGCATGTATATTGTGAACAGCAGGGGTCCTAGAACTGAACCTTGCGGCACGCCATAATTTACTTGCATTAGCCTGGATAGCTCTCCATTTAAATCTACGAAATGGTAACGATCGGACAGGTAGGATTTAAACCAGCTTAATGCCTGTCCCTGAATGCCGATGTAATTTTGTAATCGATCTAGGAGGAGATCATGGTCTATAGTGTCGAATGCAGCACTAAGATCAAGTAAAACCAACAGCGAAATGAAGCCTTGGTCTGAAGCTAAAAACAGGTCATTAGTTATTTTAACTAGAGCAGTTTCTGTGCTATGATGGGGCCTAAAACCTGACTGAAATTCTTCAAAGATATTGTTCTCTTGCAGGTAGGAACATAACTGGGCAGCGACAATCTTTTCTAAAATCTTAGACATAAATGGGAGATTTGAAATGGGTCTGTAATTTGATAACGTGTTTGGATCCAGATTAGGTTTTTTAATGAGGGGCTTAATAACTGCTAACTTGAGGGATTTAGGGACGTGACCTAAAGATAGTGAGGAGTTAATAATATTTAGAAGAGGTTCACCAGTTGTATATAACACTTCCTTCAGTAATTTAGTAGGAATTGGATCTAACTGACATGTCGATTTAGCTTTGGCAATAACATTATACAGCTCTTCCTGTCCTATACATGTAAAACAGTGGAGTTGTGGAGTTGAAGGTAACACTGTCTCAGGAGATGCTGTCAGAGGTTGAACTGCCACAATTGTTGTTCTAATGTTATCTATTTTTTCAGTGAAGAAAATCATAAAGTCTTCACTACTAAACTGTGATGGAACACAATTTTCAGAGCCCTGATTTGTAGTTAGTTTAGCTACAGTACTGAAAAGGAACCTGGGATTGTTTTTGTTGTTTTCTATAAGTTTGCTCAGGTGTTCAGCTCTAGCAGCTTTTAGCGCCTGTCTGTAGCTGAGCATACTGTCTTTATACGCGATTCTAAATACCTCCAATTTAGTTTTCCTCCATTTTCTCTCCAGATTACGTGCTGTTCTCTTGAGGGCATGCGTATGACTATTATACCAAGGTGCAGGTGCTTGTTCTCTAACCTTTTTTAACCGGATGGGGGCAACGGTGTCTATTGTGCTAGTGAGGATAAGGTCTATGTTGTTAGTTATCTCATCAAGATTATTGGTAGTTATGGGTTTAGTGAGAAATGGAGATAAATCAGGCAGGTTATTTATGAATCTGTCCTTAGTGGTCGGAACAATAGTCCTACCAAGTCGATAACGTGGTGCAACACGGCTAATCTGCTCTACTGGTAGTGTGTACAGTATGAGGTAATGGTCTGTGATGTCATCACTCTGAGGTAAAATATCTATATTAGTGACGTCTGCTCCGTGGGATATTATTAAGTCTAATGTGTGGTTAAAGCGATGAGTTGGTCCGGTGACGTTTTGTTTAACCCCAAAAGAGTTTAATAAGTCAACAAATGATAATCCTAGAGCATCGTTTACATCATCTACATGAATATTAAAATCTCCTACAAGCAGCACTTTATCAAAATCGATCAAGAGATCTGATAGAAAACAAGCAAACTCTTGAAGAAAATCAGCGTAGGGCCCTGGGGGTCTGTACACGGTGACCAGAGCGAGTTTTCTATGTCTGTCTGAAAATACAACTTTAAGAACGAGCACTTCAAATGATTTAAAACTGAATCCTAACATCTGACTAACATTAAGAGAGGCAGTATAAATGGTTCCTACACCCCCCCACGACCAGTCTGACGCGGCTCATGCTTATAAACATATCCTGACGGTGTCGACTCGTTTAGACCCATATAATCACCTGGTTTAATCCAGGTCTCAGTGAGACAGAGTGCATCGAGATTATTCTCTGTGATCATCTCATTTATAATCAGCGCTTTGGGTGCAAGTGATCTAATGTTTAAAAGACCAAACTTTAAAACTTTTTGGTGTTTGTTTATCTGGCATTTTTCAGTTTTAACTTCAATGAGATTATTTCTGGATCTTGTGTATTTAATTCTTGGTTTTGCTACACGAGGAATAGATACGGTTTCTATAAACTGGGCTGTGTGTGAACTTGTAACTATTTGGTCTGTTGTATGCGTGTTCTTATTGTCGTAAATTTCCTGATGTCTTACCAGTCAGATGGTGTGAAGGATCCTAGAGATGTTATCTGATAGCACTGCTGCTCCAACTCTGCTGGGGTGCAGGCCATCAGGGCGGAAGAACCTAGGACGCTCCCAGAAACAGTTCCAGTTATTAACAAAGAGAAGTTTATGTTCTCGACACCATGACTGTAACCATTCATTTAGAGCTAAAAGTCTACTAAACTTCTCAGCCCCTCGCTGGTAAGTGGGAAGGGGTCCTGACACTATGATCCTCGTTGTGGGTGATGTGCTGCGTACCGTCTCCACCAGGATCCTGAAATCCCTCTTTAAGATCTAAAGAGGGATTATTATTATTATTATTAACAAATAAATAATAATAATTTATAATAATAAATAAAACACTTTAGTAAGTGATTTATTCATTGAATTGCAATGCATTGATTTTAGTGAGGTGAGTACACACTCATAGCCAGAAATGCAATGGTGCTAATAATTGACAATCTTTTATTTCGGTGTTTCGGTTTTGGCCTTGGGTTCCTCATTTTTTGTTTTCCGTTTCGGCCAAGCATTTTCATTGGTGTGGCCCTCTGACACAATTCAGGTTTCTCATGTGGCCCCTTGTAAAATTTTATTGCCCACCCTTGATCTAGAGTGTAACGGAATGTAGATTCTAGACATTCAGTGGACCAGTTGAGCTCTGAAGGGTCAGACAGAGATCTAATTAATATCGATAACTCCAGAAGATTACTGATAAAACTCGCTGCTGTAGTTGACGTAAATGTGTTTAACACGGTAACATGGTGAGGTACTGATGCAGTGACTGAGGCAGATTTTAAAAGAGATGAGGTAATGATCTGCTACATTTTTTAATTTTAAATCCAAATGTTAATAAATTAAGAGTGTGTCTCCACTATGAGTGGGTCCTATAACATTCTGATTAATTCCAACTGAATCTGCACCACACACACACACACACACACACACACACACACGTGTAAATGGTGGGAAAGACAATAAAACCCACCTGCTGCCAATTCTGATTACATGCTGCTGTGTCAGCAGTTCAGGATAGTCTTTGCTCTCAGGCTTTTGTGTGTGTGTGTGTGTGTGTGTGTGTGTGTGTGTGTAGGTGTTAATTCCGCGGTTAACAGGACAGCCAGTGGACGATGTTAAACTACAGCGTGCTCTGAGGGAACTGGACAAAACACTTGATAAATTGGAGATGATGTTCCTGAAAGAGAAGGACTTCCTGTGTGGTGATAAAGTCACACTGGCCGACCTGCTCGCTGTCTGTGAGCTCATGCAGGTCAGACTTTATATCACACACCACACACATCACCAACATTCAACCTCATAACCTCCTGTTTCTGGTGTAGATGGTGTGTGTGTGTGTGTGTGTGTGTGTGTGTGTGTGTGTGTGTGTGTGTGTGTGTGTGTGTGTGTGTGTGTGTGTGTGTGTGTTGATCAGGACTCAGCAGATAAAGTTTTACACAAACGTGTCCTTATCAGTAAGAGGTGAAGAGAACTGCACAGACCTAAATTTCTCCTTCCATCAGTTTCTGCCTTTTCACGGTACGACCTACCCAGATAAATTCCCTCATCAGGTGTGTGTCGTGGCAGGGGGAGTGTTTTGTATATGGTTCTAATTTGTTACTAACTTGAAGCAATCGATTAATAACTAAACATCTACTAACCAGACTAATAGGATCTGTCCCATGGCCACACCCACCACAAAGTTTTTACCCACACTAATTAGCAAATCATGTCTAATGATAGGGTGATGAACGTGAAGCTGGAAGTTGAAGGGTTATGATAAATGTCATCAGTGCTTATGCTCCACAAGTGGGTTGTGAGATGGAGGAGAAGGAAAAACCTGGAGTGAGTTAGATGAAGTGGAGGATATTGAACCTAGGAATGAATGATTGGTGATTGGGGCAGATTTCAATGGGCATGTAGGTGAAGGGAACAGAGGTGATGAAAAGGTGATGGTAGGTATGGCTTTAAGGAGAGGAATTCAAATCAATTCATGTTTATTTGTATTGTGCTCAAAGCAGCTTTACACAGATAATGTGGTGATAAAAATGGATAATGTGTTCTTTATAAGTGTGAGTTTGTCCCTAATGAACAAGCCGGTGGCGACTGTGGTGAAGGAAAAACTCTCAGAGATGCAGAAGGAAGAAACCTTGAGAGGAACCAGACTTAAGAGGGAACCTCATCCTCATCTGGGTGCCACCGAATGTCCATTTAATACAGATAAACGATGTTGAGGTGCAGTGATGGTGAGAACATCATCCAGAGGCAGACTAGGACAAATTGGGAAGAGGAGCAGGAACAGTGGTCACTGGAACCTCAGGAGCATGTTTAACTCGACCAAGAGGGAGGGAGGGAGAGAGAGAGAAGAGGGTGACAGAAAAAGGATATAGATTATTGTGTGACCTGATTGTTGTATGGACTCTGGTGAGATTCACTGTAGCAGCAGAACTAAAAGGGAGAAGCAGAAGGAAACACAGACATGAGGATCTCTGGGATAAGAGACGACCCACCACACCACCATCAACAAACCTGAGTGAACGTGTGAGAGTGAGGAGACGACAGCATCCAAATATCCCAGTTCACCAAACACTCCATATCCATGATCCCTCCAGATCTGAGCCTTTACCTCCCAAACACCTACTGACTAAAGACTCCACTAAATAAATATGTGTTCAGCCTCGACTTGAACACTGAGACTGTCAAAAATAATTTGAGGTACCAACAAAAAGCCTGCACCTTTTGATCTAAGTAGGCGTGGAGGATCATCCTGGTACAGAAGTTCACTCAGATACTGCGGCGTGAGAGCGTTAAGTGCTTTATACGTCAGTAGTAATATTTTATAATCAGTGTGAGATGTAATTGGGAGCAGTGTAGATGATTAAAACAGGGCTGATGTGCTCATATTTTCTAGATCTAGTGAGGACTCTTGCTGCTGCATTCTGAACTAACTGAAGCTTATTTCTGCACTTACTCGCACACCCAGACAGTAAAGCGTTACAGTAGTCTAATCTAGATGTTACAAAAGCATCAACTAGTTTTTCTGCATCCTGTAACGACATCATATTTCTAAATTTAGCAATATTTCTAAGGTGAAAGAAGGAGATCCTGGGGATATTATTCACGTGAGACTCAAAGGGAAGATTTGGGTCAATAATCACACCAAGGTCTTTGACTGCTGTACACACTGAAACAGAAACACCATCCGGAGATGCTACGGAATCGGAAAGTTTTCTTCTAGCTGCATGTGATCCTAGTAAAAGTACTTCTGTCTTATCTGAGTTGAGCAGAAGAAAGTTATCAAGCATCCACTGTCTAATGTGCTTTACACACTCCTCAACATTGTTAATCTGATCTCTCTCATCTGGCTTTGCTGAAATATACAACTGTGTATCATCAGCATAGCAATGGAAGCGAATACCATGTTTATGTATAATTTCACTCAGAGGCAGCAGATAGAAAGGGAAAAGCAGTGGGCCTAAGACAGATCCTTGCAGAACACCAAACTTTACCTCAAAAAGGCTGACAGGGTGGTCATATTTCTCAATTAGGGGGTTGATAACTGCAGTTTGAAGGATTTAGGTACATCACCAGTGCAAATAGAAGAGTTTATCAATTTTAAAACAGGTTCAATTCCCTCTGGAATTATCTGTTTGAAGAAACTTGTAGGTGATGGATCGAGAATGCAGGTTGATGATTTTGATGAGGAAATAAATGCAATGGAGTCATTCTCTTGATTAGGAGTAAAACTTTGTCATTGATTGTTATAATTACACTGCTGTCTACAGGGTTATTTATAAAATAGTTTGGATTTATTTTGAATTGGATTTTTCTGAAGTTTTCAACTTTATTATTAAAGAAGTTCATGAAATCATTACTATTGATGGTGTGCATGTGAGTGCAGTGCTGCAGTACAGAATAAAAATCTAGGATTCTGCTTGTTATTTTCCATGAGTGTGGTGATGGAAGTCATGCTGGTAGTTCGTTTGAAAGTGGCAGATGTAGAGGAGAGTAGCGTATGGAGACGGATGATCTGCTGTGGCAACCCCTAATGGGAGAAGCTGAAAGTAGAACAAGCACAGCGTTCTGTGAGGTGTACATTGAAACATGGGCACGCAGACACCATCTGCAGAAGAGTGGGAAAACCTGCGTCTTGAGGTGCAATGAATATAGCGCATGGGTCATAAAATTTCAACAACACGGCATAATTCATAGGTATCACTCGCTAAGTTATAATTCCTGTTTAAAGTCATGAGTTGACAAGTGGTGCACCTTAGAGCCATTATAGGAAAATCCAAACCATCAGCAAACTTACAGAGATATAGAGATATACATATATATACATACAGAGATATAGGCCACTGAAAGAGATTCCAACTGTTGCACAAGCCTTAGTGCCGGTCCCAAGCCCGGATAAATGGGGAGGGTTGCGTTTGGAAGGGCATCCAGCGTTAAAAAAAACAAAAACAAAAAACAAACAAAAAAAAAAAAAAACACGTGCCAAATCAAACATGCGGATGATCCGCTGTGGCGACCCCTAATGGGAGAAGCCAAAAATTTAATACCACATTTTCACTGTCCCAGTACCCTCAAAACCCACTAGTTATATTCTAAACTGAAACGGGAGAGTGGAGCAGCAGCCAAAACACGCCAGCGTTCCCTTCCCAACCTAGAAGATTAGCATTAGCAAAGACTGACTGAGTTCAGGTTTGCACTAATATTAATTATACATTGTGTGTGTGTGTGTGTGTGTAGCCCTTGGGTGGAGGCAGAGATGTGCTGAAGAATCGTCCAAGGCTGAAGGAGTGGAAGAGTCGAGTTCAGGCTGCGCTCGGTGACTCGTTTGACCTCGCCCATAAAATCCTGTACACACTGAAAGATAAACACAACAGTAAACTGTAACACACACAGGAACTGGCTCTCACTATGTGGCAATTGATTAGTTGGATGTAATTAAAGTGTCAGGAAACCTTTAATGTGTGAAAAGTGAAGCTTCTGTTTATATTCATTATAAACTCACACTTACCTTAAGAACAATTTCCCTGTATCGAGTAATTCTTTAAATAAAATCCACAATCCTGCTGTTTTATTACTATTGTTATTTATCTTTTGTGACTGAAACACAACACTTTAGTGCTTTATGGGTTGCAGTATAAGTGATAGACATCCAGGGGTCAGAGGTCAATTGTACACACCACTGTGAAAATGTCTGATTTATATCTCTGCTACATCAGACAAGACATTTACATACGGGTGGTCAGAAAACAGTCAACAACAATCACATTTAAAAGCCATTTATTGAAGAAGAAGAAGAAGAAAGAAAAAAAAGTGTATTAATTTACACACAGGATGAAATGTGTCGAAGGTCAAGGTCGCCTTTTAGATGCTGATGTTTCCCCTTCCTCCTCAGCTTTACGTTTCGATCTCTACAACACACACACCATTTATGGCAGTACAGTGATTAGCTGATTAGGAGACTTTAAAAATTTTGAGTTTTTATAAGAGCAGAGTAACTAACGTAACACCATTACAGAGTAAACACATTGCAGGATTAATAAACTCCAGTTGTAATCAGAATTTTCTATTTATTGCACTTCATTGGATCCTCTCATTAATCTCATTATTAACCTGAACAGGTGTGAGTTAAGGGCCTTGCTGAAGGGCCCAGCTGAGACATTAACTCATGACCTATTTGATAGGTCAACATTTTAAACCCTGACCTTCCCCAAACCCAGATCATCAGATTATCAGACTAATCCTGATGTAGTCTGGATTATCAGACCGCTTAATCAGTGATCACTACTGAGAAACTGCAGACACTTATTGCTTTTCCTGCAGGACAAATACATGGCTTTAAAAGAGCACTGACACACAACCGTGTGTGTGTGTGTGTGTGTGTGTGTGTGTGTGTGTGTGCGCGCGCGTCTTACTCTCTGTGGTTCTTCAGTTCGTGATAATCGCTGTTGTGATCCTGTATGTGAGGGTACGGTGCGTCTCAGTTCATTGTGTTCTGTTGGGCACATCAGACTAAACGCCATCTGCTTCATCTCCTCATCCTAATCTCACACACACCCACACACACGTATATCTGAGAAGTGTGATGGAATTGGACAGAAACACCTCACACACTTTTAAACTCATACACTCATACACTCTCTCTCCCCTTACATTAAGCCATGGATGATCCAGTGCCTCTGAAATACTTAAGCGTTTGTTCGGATCCACAACCAGCAGTTTCTTCACCAGATCTTTGGCTAAAATAGAGCAAAAAATTATTATATTACAATACAGTACAACAAAAAGCAAAAGAAGAAAATATTAAATTATACACAAACTATTAGAATGAGCAAATATATGATTAAATGACATTGAGCTCAGTAGTCATTATATACAGTGTGTTCAGAAAGTATTCACCGTATTTTTCGGACTATAAGACGCTACTTTTCCCCACGTTTTGAACACCGCAACTTAAACGACGAAGCGGCTAATTTATGGATTTTTCCTGGTTTTTTTCCGGTTTCACAAACTTCAATGCCAAAAAACCGAGCGACATAACATTAGACCAATGAAATTTCCGAACGGAAACGAAAAAAAACGCACCTCGCCTGTGTTCTGAGCTGCACGGCATCAAGAGAAAAACTTCCACCAGTGTTGATTTTTAAACGCACGACGATGACAAAAGATAAACTCCCCAGAGAAATACAGTGGTACCTTGACCTACGAGTTTAATTTGTTCCATGGACGAGCTCGTATCTCAATTTGCTCGCACATCAAATCAGTTTTTTATTTTGAAAATACTTAAAATGGCATTAATCCATTCAAACCCTTAAAATGACCCCGTTTTTATGGTTCATGTTATTAAATTGGAAAATACATTTCTAAATAACAAATCTTGTATAAAAATATAATAATAAGAGTATGTAAAGATATAATGTTTTATTCAGTGTCTTTTCCTTGTAGATGAGATCACTTGAGCTAACGAAAACACCGTTGGGGTTTTCACTTTTTCTTCTTTGTTTATCTTAATTTTCGTCACAATCATCGCTTTCTGGTTTCACTTCGCCATCTAGCAGCAGCGTCTCGAGCTCGTACCTCAATTTTTTGTTTGCGT
>JBCEWE010000300.1:71675-81675 GCA_039877035.1 Silurus lanzhouensis
GCTACTGTTGGCCGAAGGAGGAGAAGGAGAGGAGAAAGATATCTTTAGAGACAGCAGGGAATGAAGAAGTGGAGGAGAGTGGAGGTTCGGTTGGTACTTTAAACATTGGTACTATGACTGGTAAAGGGAGAGTGGGAGCTGATATGATGGAGAGGAGAAAGGTGGACATGTTGTGTGTTCAGGAGACCAAGTGGAAAGGGGGTAAGACCAGGAACATTGGGGGTGTTTAAACTGTTCTATCATGGTGTGGATGGAAAGAGAAATGGTTTAGGGGTGATTGCTAAAAGGATGGAAATGGCAGTGGTGAACACTTATTTTAAGAAGAAGGAGGATCACAGGGTGACGTATAAGAGTGGTGGAAGGTGCACACAGGTGGGCTATGTTCTATGTAGGAGATGCAACCTGAAGGAGATTGGAGACTGTAAGGTGTTGGCAGGGGGACAGTGTAGCTAGACAGCATCGGATGGTGGTCTGTAGGATGGTTTTGGAGGTGAAGAAGAAGAGGAGAAGAGTGAGGACTAAAAGAAGAATAAGATGGTGGAAACTGAAGAAGGAAGACTGTAGTGTGAGGTTCAGGGAAGAGGCCAGACAGGGGCTCGGTGGTGGTGAAGAGGTGCTGGATGATTGGGGAACTACTGCAGAAGTGATAAGGGAGACAGATAGAAAGGTACTTGGTGTCACATCTGGAAAAAGACAAAGAGACGTGGTGGTGGAATGAGAAAGTGCAGGAGAGCAGAAGGAGAAAGAGGTTGGAGAAACAGATTTGGGATCGACAGAGTGATAAGAAAAGTAAGCAGGAGTACAAGGAGATGCAGCAGTAGGTGAAGAGGGATGTAATGAAAGCCAAGGCATATGTGCTGTAGGAGAAGTTGGACACTAAGGAAGGAGAAAAGGAGCAATTGTCCAGGCAGAGGAACCAAGCTGGGAAGGATGTACTGCAAGTTAGAGCAATAGTAGATGGAGATGGAATTGTGTTGACTATTGAGGAGAGTGTGTTGAGAAGGTGGAGTTAGTATTTTGAGCAGCTGATGAACGAGGAAAATGAGAGAGAGAAGGTTGGGTGGTGAAGCAGGAAGTGAATAGGATTAGTAAGGAGGAAGTAAGAGCATAAGAGATTAAGAGGATGAAGAGTGGAAAGTTGGTTGGACCAGATGACATACCAGTAGGTCAGACAGGAGTCTCCCTGGACTATGATGTTTGCAGATGATATTGTTATTTGAGATGAGAGTAGGGAGCAGATGGAGAGGAGCCTGGAGAGGTGGAGGTACGCGCTGGAGAGAAGGGGAATGAAAGTAGGAGTCAGTAGGAATCAGTAAGGAGGGAGGGCAGTGGAGGGGTGCGGTTGCAGGGAGAAGAGGTGGAGAAGGTGGAGGACCTGGGGTCAACAGTGTAAAGTAATGAAGAGTGTGTTAGAGAAGCGAAGAAAAGAGTGCAGGCAGGGTGGAATGTTTGGAGAGGAGTGATAGCAGGAGTGATTAGTGATAGAAGAGTAGCTGTGAGAGTGAAAGGGAAAGTTTATAGGACTGTGAGACCTGAGATGTTGTATGGTTTAGAGACAGTGGCATTAAGTAAAAGACAGGAGGTGGAGCTGGAGGTAGCAGAGCTGAAGATGTTGAGATGTTCAATGGGAGAGACGATGATGGACAGGATTAGAAAACAGTTTATTAGAGGGACAGCGCATGTAGGACGTTTTGGAGACAAGGTGAGGGAGGTGAGATTGAGATGGTTTGGACATGTGCAAAGGAGGGACATGGGGTATATCAGTAGGAGAATGCTGAGGATGGAGACACCAGGAAGGATGAAAAGAGGAAGATCAAGAAGGAGGTTTATGGATGGTGAGAGAAGACATGCAGGTAGTTGGTTTAAAAGAGGCAAATGTAGAGGACATGGGGGTATGGAGATAAATGATCTGCTGTGGTGACCCCTAATGGGAGAAGCTGAATGAAAAAGAAGAAAATAAGGAAAACATGAAGACATTCTATCATGCCTCAGCTTTAATCACGTATTTGGTGTTTCCAGCACTTTGCGGGCAACTGCCATTCATCAATATTTACACACAGGTACAAAGAACGTGTTTACGATACCTTAATCCACGCAGAAATATTCTGTTTGCTGTTGGTTTGGCTCACACAAATAGTTACACACATTTGTACTAAAAGATTGCAAATGAAATCCAATTAATACAAGTAAGAACATATTTAATGATGTGAGTGACAGCGGGGGCGACAGTTAGCCATGTGCATGCTAAATATTGGATTTTGTTTTGGGTGCCTAGCAACAGTTGCTAACCAGTCATTGGAGAGCCACAAAAAAAAGAGGCGGATCTTAAAGGTGATTAAACACAAATACTCACTACTCCAAGATGATGTAGTAGGAATCCTGTGTCTGGTAGAAATCTTCGGTTCGGATTAAACACGGCTTTATAGAAAAACAAAACAAAACAATTCAAATATAAATCAGTGTTTATGACATCACTGCACTGGATTGTTATTATAAAACACTCACATGATCAATTTTCTTCAGGATCTCGATCTCTCGCTCTGCATTACGCATTGCTGTCTGCAGAGGAAATTACATAAAACATCTCTAGAAATCAGATATAAAAATAAATCTGTATAATAATGAGGTCATGATTCTTGCATGAGTTCTAGCTGCTTACGCCAACAGAGGGGAAATCGTTCTTGTTGATGGTTTTTAACGCCACTTTTTTACACGTCTCTCTCTCAATAGCAAGTTTTACTTCCCCACACACACCACTGTGAACACACACACACACACACACACACACACACACACACACACACACACACACACACACACACACACACACACAGTAACTAACTAGTTTCTTAAAATAAACCCAGATTTTTTTTAACACAATGCGAGTTTAATCTTTTTACCCTTAAACACAAACACCTTATTGCTCACCTCCAACCCACTCACTGCTAACTTCGAACCGTGTTCAGCACTTACTGCTCACCGTAAACCTTCATCTTACATGTGTGTGTGTACTTACGAGCCAATCTTGCGTGTAACGTGGTACTTTTCTCTGAATTCTTTAGGAAAGTTTGGCTGTTCGTCTTCAGTCATGTCAACAAACATAAACACTGAGGGACACACAGATACATAAATATTTGGATATTGTCAAAGTTTTTAATTATTACAGTATATTGGTATATACTTTCTGCATTTAATTTTTTGTAATAATGTATGTAATACACCACAGTCCTCTTGTGCCCTTATTGCTGACTGATGAAAGGGTGGTGGTCCATAGGATGTTGCTTCAGAGCTTCTAGCTTTTCATTTAGATGTTTTTTGTGAAATTACCTAAAAAGATCTGACCTTAATGCTATTAAGATCTCCCACTGGTTTCCATCTTGTGGTAAACCCTCTCTATTTACTCTGGTAAATACTTTTAATTTATATCATTAATTTATTTATTTACATTTTCCTCCAAAAAGTGGTGGTAGAAATAACTAACATTTACATATTATGGTGTATATTGGGTGTGTGTGTATTTGAATTTTATTACCTTTGTGTTTTGGGTCTGCAAGTGACACAACAGAGTTATTACTTAATGGACATCGTTTTCCTTTTCCAACTTCAGTGTCATCAACCCATGTACCATTTCCACTCAGATCCTCTAAATAAACTACACTTTCATCCTGTGCGCGCACACACACACACACACACACACACACACACACACACACACACACACACACACACACACACACACCATATGGATGTTAGAGACTTTTTTCTAGTGACTACAATAAGATGTGACTTCAGTAAACACAGTGGCCTCCTTTACTAGGACTGACCCAGAGAGGTAACACACTTTAACACAGATGCCACACCGCCTTCATTACTCACCCTGAAGATCTTGAAGTGTCTCTTGCTGTAGGTTCTGTAGCGTGGTGATGACAGAACAATTGGGTCGTTAAAACAATAATCATTGCGACTATCCCGCCCAAAGTAGTACTGACTCTCCACACAGTCTATGAATTTATACAACACACACACACACAAATTAATTTACTTATTATACTGTCCATTATATTAAACCCAAAAGCATAAAAGAACCACACATCAACAAAAAAAAAAGGAAAAAGTATTTAACTTTTATCAGAATATCTGATAAAGCACAATGGAGGTTCTGTTGTAGATTAGCTTGCATGGCTGCTTCAGAAAAGAAATCATCAATCTTATTGATAGAATTAACAATGAAGCAGTAAATTGAGTTTAGATGTCTACAGAAAAATTGTCTAATAATTTACACAAGAATGAGTCTAATCTAATCAGGAGGAACTTCTCCCATTAGGGGGCGCCACAGCAGATCATCCGTCTCCACACCCCCCAGTCCTCTACATCTGCCTTTTTCACACCAACTACCTGCATGTCTTCCTTCACCACATCCCTAAACCCCCTCCTTGGTCTTCCTCTTTTCGTCCCTCCTGGTGGAATTCCTCCAACTCTTCTCCCTGCAACCGCACCCCTCCACTGCCCTCCCTCTCATTTACACACACAAACTCTGTTTTACTCCTACTGACTATCATTCCCCTTTTCTCCAGCATGTACCTCTACCTCTCCACCTCTACCTCTCCACCTGCTCCCTACTCTCACCACACATCACAATATCATCCACAAACATCATAGTACACAGAGACTCCAGTCTGACCTCGTCCTTCAACCTGTCCATCACCACTGCAAACAGAAAAGGGCTCAGAGCTGATCCTTGATGCAGTTCCACCTCCACCTTGAACCAGTCTGTCGTTCCTAATGCACACTTCACTGCTGTCACACTGTCCTCATACATGTCCTGCACCACCCTCACATACTTCCTCATACAATACCACAACTCCTCTCTCCTCCCTGTCGTACGCTTTCTCTTAACCCACAATCACACAATGCAACTCCTTCTGGCCTTCTCTATACTTCTCCATCAACATTCTCTAAGCAAATAATGCGTCTCTGGTGCTCTTCCTCGGCATGAAACCATAATTTTGCCCACAGATGGTCACCTCTTCTCTCAGCCTGGCTTCCATCATTCTTTCACATAACATGCAGCAAAACAACAACCCAACCCCCCTCACAAAAAAGGTTTCCATCAGGGTAAAAGTAGAAAGTTTTAAAATGGACAAGTGTAAAAGTAAATATCAGAATAATAAAGTTGAAATAATATAACCCTGATACATTGTCTAAAGATATTCACCTCAAGCACAAATGTATTCAGTGTACTGACCTTCTAGTACATTTGGAAGGAACTATCAGTGTGTGTGTGTGTGTGTGTGTGTGTGTGTGTGTGTGCAGTGACGCTTACTGAGCACATTAAATCCTCTGATTAATGGAACTATTCGGCCCCAGTATTTGGGTTCAGGTTCTTCAGGCTCCTCAGGTATAGATGATAATTCAGTGATGGGGACAGTGTCCACTGAGCTCAACGTCCCTGAACCAGAAGAGGACTGGCTGGATGAAGCTGGACCAGACGATGAACTGGAACTAGGCTGAGACTGAGTCTGGGACTGAGAGTGTGTCTGAGAGTGTGTCTGTTTGCTTCTTCCTGGTTCTTCAGACATGTTAACACTTGTCCTGTAACATGAACACAACATAACCCATACTAGAAAAAACACTAACATGAGAATATCATAAGTTAATTCTAGCATTTACTTTAAAATGTTCTTCATATTGCTGGTTATGTAAAATGCAAGGAGACTGCGGAGTGATGGAGACAGAAGAATGGTGATGAGGGAACTGAGGAGTGATGAGAGGACAGAAGCTCTGTATTTGATAATGATGATGATGATCTCAGATGATTTTGGAAGAGGGAAAGAGAAAAAGTAAAGGGAAATCAAAATAGTGACACTTACTGGTGTGATCCGTGTTTTAGAGGCGCGGCGTTACAGAAAACAAACCGGAAGTTACTCTGGAATAAACCCGGTGCAACTTCAGTTTACTACTGCGAGAGAGGGAAACGCACGCGACACCCGGGAGTAAACTCAACACGTGCACAGGTATTCCGGTTCTCACACGTTCTCTCATATGAACATGCACACGTTTTCCGGTTCTCACGCGGTCTCTCAGATTAACGTGTACACGTATTCCGGTTCTCACGCGCGGTTTCTTTGATGCGCGTGCACTCCACTGTACACCGCAGATTCACAAGGAGCCCCGACGCGCGCTACAGCATCTACAAATGGAAGAAATTTGCCGGGAAGCACGAGCATGGTCACGAAATGTCCTGCAGCCAATCAGAAGGCGATAACCAGAATGCTGGGAAATGTAGTTATTTTCATTGTAGTTCTAATCTTTGGCCTTCAGCGATGTGTTGTAGGTAAAAGCTCGCGTTCCAGCTCTTGAACTTTTTCCTGCTGGTTTTAATCCTTAATTCTTAAAGGCAGTTCATCCTGATACTGAAGCAGGTTTATTCACACTAAAATAACAGCTTAAACTTCAGGTAGGTGAAGCACTTCATGCTAAAGCTTCACTTCTTCACGTGAGTGTAACGCCGTTTTATCTTCATGTTGTTTATTTCAATTCATTTACATTTATTTTAATCTCCTGTAATGTAAACATCCCTGCAACTAAATATGTTTTTTTCTGGAAACGACCACAAATCTCTCAGTTTATCAGTCATTATTCTGTACTCATTATCCCTGAACCAGTAACAAAACGCCAAAATATCCACAAATATGATTAAATCTAGATATTTATATAATATATAATAAATACGAGTGATGCAAAAAAAAAAACTTCAGGTGTAAAGGGATGTGTAGAGGAGAAAATCTTACAAATAAAATTAATTTACCCATAAAACCATTAATAATGGCATAATTAAACGAAATACATAGAATTATTATTCATCTATTATGTGTAGTATTACAGGAATGAAAATAATCTCTTTATTCATTCTGAGGAAAATGTTTCAGCTGTTTAGTATAGAATAAAAGGAGAAGTGGATGTGGGGGAAAAGAAAGAGAGAGAGACAGAGAGAGAAAGATCATATGTCCTGAAATACCAAGATATGAGCAGAGAATCCCCTTTTCTCAGCTGATCCAGCGCTTCAGTCCTGATGTTTCACTAATATCTACTGACCCTCATCACACAGATGCTCTGAATCACACCAACAAAATCACATTCAACCAAATTACAGCACAAATCAAACAAACTTCCATCAGTCAATCAAATCTAATTTTTTTATTTGTCACATACACACATACATACAGAGTACGACATGCAGTGAAATGCTTTTTACGACGGTCCGGCATTCAAGCACATAAAGGGATGGAATATAAAGGGAATGAAATGAGGAAATATACACCAAGAAAAAAGAAGGTAGATAAATAAAAAATATAAACTATAAAAAATATATGAAGATATATGTAAAAATATGTGTATATACATGGAGGCATATGACAGTAAAACAGTAAAATTTAAGGTGATTAACGTGATTGTCTTTAAAATGTCTGTGTGCAGTATGGTGTGGTATAAAGTGCATTGTGCTGTGCAAGTCCAGAGTTAAAGTGACAGTCCAGAGATTAAAGTGTCATAGTGCAAAAAAGTTGTGCAAAAACTGCGCCTGAACATGTTCCAGTCTGCATCATCTAAAGCGTCCTGCAGAGCGGCCACCGATTGGTCAGTCCAGCACGCAACTTTCCTCTGAAGCTGAGCTTCCTATTTCAGCCTTTGTTTGTATACAGGCATGAAGAAGATGACGACATGGCTGGGTGGAGTGGTCCGGTACTGCTGGGTTCAGCCATGTCTCGGTGAAGCAGAGAAGTTTGCAGTCCCGAATGTCCCTCTGGAACTTGACCCTGATATACGCAGAGAGTTTTATGGGGAAATCAAGGGGAATCCATCACATGTTTGAAGCTCTAAAGAACGATGAGAAACTGCCGTATCTGTTAGAACATGAGGACTGCAGTGTGTCAGCAGCGCAATATTTACCTTCCTGAAGAGAAAACACTCGATCTGCCCTGATCTGAAGTCTCGAGTACATCAGATCGACTCAGTACTTTATATCACAGTCAAATAGCACTTTATTCTCCTAATTTATGGTATAATTTGCTTGTTCCTCTTTGTAAATATATGTTTAAATTGTATTTTATTCCTGTATTATACACTATATTTCACTATTTTCTTTTTATTAAATTCTCAACTAAATGCATATTAGTTTCTCTTTTACTTTGTAAACATTTTATTGTTATTATTTATTTATTTATTTATTTATTTATTTATTTATTTATTTATTTATTTTTATTCTTTTTGCAATATTTGTATGCAGCCCAGGTTCAATTGCTTTGGCAATACAAATGTACAGTTTTTGTCATGACAATAAACACATTAAAATTGTATTGAGAGAAAGGGAGAGAGAACCTTTCAAAGAATGTCAATCAAATGCTGGCAGCTTCTAAAAGAGAGCAACCAACAATCATATCATTATAAAGATCTGCAATTATAAGAGATGAGCAACAACACCAGCCCCCTCATCCAACTGGTCCTGAGTCACTGCTTTACTACCACACCAACACACACACTAACACACCGCCATCACACACTAACACCCCACCCTCACACACTAACAAACCGCCATCACACACTAACACCCCGCCCTCACACACCAACACCCCGCCCTCACACACCAACACCCCGCCCTCACACACTAACACACCGCCATCACACACTAACACACCGCCATCACACACTAACACACCGCCATCACACACTAACACACCGCCATCACACACTAACACCCCACCCTCACACACTAACAAACCGCCATCACACACTAACACCCGCCCTCACACACCAACACCCCGCCCTCACACACCAACACCCCGCCCTCACACACTAACACACCGCCATCACACACTAACACACCGCCATCACACACTAACACACCGCCATCACACACTAACACACCGCCATCACACACTAACACCCCACCCTCACACACTAACAAACCGCCATCACACACTAACACCCCGCCCTCACACACCAACACCCCGCCCTCACACACCAACACCCCGCCCTCACACACTAACACACCGCCATCACACACTAACACACCGCCATCACACACTAACACACCGCCATCACACACTAACACACCGCCATCACACACTAACACCCCACCCTCACACACTAACAAACCGCCATCACACACTAACACCCCGCCCTCACACACCAACACCCCGCCCTCACACACCAACACCCCGCCCTCACACACTAACACACCGCCATCACACACTAACACACCGCCATCACACACTAACACACCGCCATCACACACTAACACACCGCCATCACACACTAACACCCCGCCCTCACACGCTAACAAACCGCCATCACACACTAACACCCCGCCCTCACACACCAACACCCCGCCCTCACACACCAACACCCCGCCCTCACACACTAACACACCGCCATCACACACTAACACACCGCCATCACACACTAACACCCCACCCTCACACGCTAACAAACCGCCATCACACACTAACACCCCGCCCTCACACACCAACACCCCACCCTCACACACTAACACACCGCCATCACACACTAACACACCGCCATCACACACTAACACCCCACCCTCACACACTAACACACCGCCATCACACACTAACACACCGCCATCACACACTAACACCCCACCCTCACACACTAACACACCGCCATCACACACTAACACCCCACCATCACACACTAACACACCGCCATCACACACTAACACCCCGCCCTCACACACCAACACCCCACCCTCACACACTAACACACCGCCATCACACACTAACACCCCACCCTCACACACTAACACACCGCCATCACACACTAACACCCCACCCTCACACACTAACACCCCGCCCTCACACACTAACACCCCGCCCTCACACACTAACACCCCACCCTCACACACTAACACACCGCCATCACACACTAACACCCCACCCTCACACACTAACACCCCGCCATCACACACTAACACCCCGCCATC
>JBCEWE010000341.1:0-58220 GCA_039877035.1 Silurus lanzhouensis
TTTGCTTCAGTTAGGTTAGCTTCAGTTAGGTTAGCTTCGGTTAGGTTAGCTTCAGTTAGGTTAGCTTCGGTTAGGTTAGCTTCAGTTAGGTTAGCTTCGGTTAGGTTAGCTTCAGTTAGGTTGGGTTGAAACCTTCAAAGAAAACAGAAAGATATACATAATTACAAACAAATCTCATCCTGTGCATTAACACAAATCTACACAATTTTACACTTTAAATACACCGACATGATTATTTAATTACTGTTAGATTTTTATCATGCCCAAACGAAACTTAATTCGTGAGAGGTTTTCCATACGATCTGCGATGCCCGTAGGCCTTTCTGATCAGGGAAGAACCACACCGCAAATGCTTCTCTTCAGTTATTGCAGGCGGCAGAACGTATATATACACATACAATGAAAAGGCTGTCCTAAACTTGTTTCCTGTTTAGACAAGAGGATATACTAGCCGGAGATGTGTGAGCCCAGATAAGACTCCCTGTTTACCTTACAGAAACATCGTAAATATTCTATAGACACTGAGCAGACAAAGGAATGTGTGTGAAACAGTGTGAAACCATAACACTAACTTTAAATCATTTATGATTTAGCATCACACACCAAAAATGATGTTCATCCTGGGAACAGAAACGGTGAGACAAACTGCAAATGAAAAGATAAAGACAAACAAAACATAGAGATTCCATTTCATTCTTTCCCTACATGCATATAATCCTTCATCATCACCACTCCAATCGAGGCCTTATGGCCTGTCTTACCATCATCATCAAACATGGCAACATACAAAGTATAATTCCAACAATCAATAAAAGAATCATTCCTAAAACAAATAGTGTTCAACACTGTAAACAAACTCTTAATCTTCTCAAAAAAACTTTGTTCAGCAGTTGTTCACGTTCCAAGACGACGAAGCTTCATTGATGTTTTTTAGTGCTTGTTCATCATTATTATCGGGTATATAGGTACAACAGGTAGAACCTACAACAGCACATACTCCACCTTGCATAGCAGTGAGTTGATCCAAAACCAAACGATTTTGAAGGGCAGTTAATCTCAAACCTCGAAGTTCCACTCTAATTCCTTGCATCATAGCTGGTGGCGTTCATGAAAGAGATTTGAAAGAGATACCTGGTTACCTCAACTTCTATCATCAGATTAACTACACCCAGATGGAAAAAGAGATTCAAAAAACTTTTCTGCACTTTTCCAAAGACGATGTTCCTTAGGGACTTATCTCTAGATATTGAACTAAATGTAGATCTTTCTTCTAAACTAATCTTTTAGGCCTTCTAAGGCAGCATCTTGTAGCTGAATCAGTGCACACACCCCACACCGTATGTCCGCATATCCAATACCAATCTTTAACAACCAGTGTTCCCTGTGAACCTGGTATGCGCTCAAACGTACAGTTACTCTGGCAGTTAGCCAATATCCTGGCAAAGGTTATATGTCCTGCCAGAGCCTGCCATTCTTTTTGTTGGACAGATATACATACACGGCAGTCCCTATTTGAATAATTAAGGGGTCGAGTCTCCGTAGTATTACAGTAAACTGACGGAATGGTTCCTAAAACTTTACTTCCTCTACTTCGGGAAACACAAGAAAGGTGCTTAGGTATTTGGAGTACAATGCCTAGACTAACAGGTGGCACAGAATTAAAACTAAGAGTTAAATTTATCTGGCTATAGTTTATTGAACATGTAAGACAGAGACTAGTGGAATTAGAAGCACTTGGAGCACTTTACATGGACACTGCCAGACAGAATCAGGACTGCTCATTGGAAGACACACACTTCAACTCATCAGTGGAACTAGGTCCGATAGCAACACTGAAGCTCATGTGTGCTGTAGGGATAATATAACATACATAACAATTCCCATCCCACCACAGATTTAGCAGTGTGATTAGCTAGTCTCCACCACATGTTGGTGCATATGCATGAGGTGGATCCGGATGCTCTAGCCAAGTCTCTTCTCCTTGCAGACGTGGGGCTTCCTTGAATAAAGTATTCCAAAGGGGGTTAAACAACATTAGGAGTGTAATTTCAACTATGCACATATTTTTATAGAATTTAGACCCTAGAGCAGGTATCAGGGTAAGCTAAACAAACAGTTAAGTGAGTCAGATCTTCACCCCGGAGGTGGCCCCCTTTCTACTATAAAGAAAGGATCTTTCCGTGGGCTCTCAACTGTTTCAGCCCTTAATACTCACTTAGGCAGGCTTCTTAGGCCAACAGACCAATTAGTGCATAGAATAAGTGGGTGCTGATTTGATCCTGCTTGCGTGTATCCACTGTGGCTGATAATCAGTCAGAACTCCAGTTCTGGTTACAGCTAGAACAGTCGCTGGACCCAGATACTTCGGCTCACCGACCTTGGTAGGCTTCAGACTTCTTATCAGGACCTGCTGATTAGGCACAAAAGGCTGTGTTGGCTTATCTGTGGGCAGAGGAAGAGTTAGTGAGACATCATCACTGATAGAATTCAATTTCTCAACCAGGGCAGAAACGTAGTCGTCCACCATCACTTCCAGGTTACCTAAGGAAGAAATGCCAGTGCGTCCCTGACCCATGGGGTCGGGAAAGGCCGGCCCATTAGAATTTCAAAAGGTGACAGTTTGGTAGTTGAAGATGGGGTCATTCTCATTTCTGTGAGTACTACCGGGAGAACAACAGTCCAATTTCGGCCTGTTTCAATGCAGGCTTTAGTAATACGTTCCTTAATGGTTCTGTTTGTTCTCTCTACCACTCCAGCTGACTGTGGGTGATAGGAATATTAAAATGCCAATCAATTGCTAAGCTTTTAGCCAAAAGTTGTGTTACCTTCGAAGCAAAAGGTGTGCCATTATCACTTTCAATCACCCTAGGAATACCGAACCTAGAAATGATCTCTTTTGTTAGTATTTTGACAACCGTTTTAGCGTTCTCTGTCGCACATGCAAATGCTTCTGGCCACTTACTGAATCTGTCAACTATAACCAACAGATATCTCAAATTTCCTACAGGTGGCATATGTGTAAATTTATCTGTAGGTGTTGGAAAGGGGCTTCAGGAAAAGTAAGCGCAGTATGTTGTACAGGTCGATGTACGTTAGTTTTGGCACAAGTCAAACATGAATCCAACACTAGCTTGGTTGTTTTAGCTACATCAGCAATACAGTATAATGCATTTATAGCCTGTATGACTTTAGCTATGCTAATGTGTGACATCCCATGATAATGCTTCACCAACACTATTAGGGCTAGTTTGGGAAGAGCAATTTTGCCATCTACATCTCTAATGATACCAGCAGAATCTGATTTACATTGTTTAGAAGCCCAATACTCAATGTCCTTCTCAGTAGGCTGACTTTGAAGTATTTTTAGGTCAATGTCTGATATATTGGAGATATGTGACATCATCGAGATCTCAGGATTTGTATGTACTGTGTCCAAATCTACTGGTTGTTTTGCTGCTTTCTTAGCTACTTTATCCGCTAATGTATTTCCCTGAATTTCCTCTGAATCACCTGCGGCATGTCCTTTAACCTTCACTATGGCCACTTTGGCAGGGAGCTGAACAGCTTTTAAAAGGTCACCTATGAGATTAAAATGTGCTATGGGCTTTCCATCAGCTGTTTTAAAGTCTCTTTGCTTCCATGTTTCGGCAAAATCATGCACAGCACCATAAGCATATTTAGAATCCGTGTATATAGTCACTACTTTACCTTCAGACAACTGACAAGCTCTTGTAAGTGCGACCAACTCTGCAGCTTGTGCTGATGTGTATGGTAATGATTTAGCTTCAACTATTACATCAGGTAATCTTACAACTGCATATCCACATAAATACACACCATCAGAAGGTTTTGAACATGAACCATCTACATATAGACAATCCCCCTCTTCCAGGGCCGTATCCAAAAGATCGGGCCTACAAGAGGTCTCCCGTTCAATGTATTCAAGGCAATCATGTGTGTCATCAAAACCATTGAAGTCAATATCGTCTAGCAGATCACGCAGAGCTACTACAGCTGAATGCGGCTGAGAAGAAGGCTTAATAGTTAAGTTTTCCGTTGCCAAGAGTGTGGTCTCATAACCAGATCTACGTTGTGCTGTCATATGTTGTGTGTTGAGGTTGTGTAAAATAGCTGTTACCTGATGTGAGGTGTACAGTATCAAAGGATGTGACAGCACCGTTTTCTCAGCATCCCGGACCATCAGAGCCGCAGCAGCCACTGCACGCAAGCACGAGGGCAACCCTTGTGCTATGTTGTCTAAAGATTTGGAAAGATACGCAACAGGGCGATATCTGTCACCGTGTTCCTGGGCTAGGATCCCCGCAGCCGTACCACCACGTTCGTGCACATATAGGTGAAAAGGCTTAGCATAATTCGGAAGACCTAGAGCTGGAGCAGACTGTATAGCATTCTTGAGGGCAGCAAAACTGTCAGTCATTTCATGAGTCCACAGAATGAGATGTGATGGGGGAGCTTTGTGATCAATAGCACTACGCAAAACTTTATCATGCTGTGCGCAGTCAGGGATCCATGCTCGGCAGTAGTTCACCAGTCCCAAGAAGCTCTGCATCTGTTTCACAGTCTGAGGTCTTGAAAACCTAGTCACAAGCTGCACTCGGTCCTGCGATATCTTACGTTGGCCTTCTGAGATCACATGGCCCAGATATGAGACCTTTCTCTTCACCCACTGTAGTTTCTGGTGTGAAGCTTTAAATCCAGCCTGAGCGAGGACATTGCAGACAATCACTGATGCCTTGTGGCAGTCCTGCTCAGTCAGTCCTGTGACAAGGATGTCATCTGCGTATTGAAGAATGCAGGTTGTTTCTGGAAGGTGTATATCAGCCAAAGTCCTGTGCACTACAGCGGAGAATACGGCTGGCGAGTCAACAAAACCCTGAGGAAGACGGGTCCAGGTGAATTGACGTCCCCTATAGGTAAATGCGAAAAGCGGCTGCGTCTCTGAGGCCAAAGGGACACTGAAAAAAGCAGAACAAAGATCAATCACAGTAAAAAATCTGTGAGTCGCTGGTATAGAGTTAACAATGGTAGCTACATCGGGCACCAAAGGAGCTAACGGAATAACTAATTTATTAATCTCACGTAAATCTTGTGTTAACCTCCAGCATTTCTTATCTGCCTTCAAGACTGGATTAATCGGTGTGTTATAAGGTGAATGTGTCTCGATCAAAACACCTTGTGACAATAAATTGTCAATAACTGGAGCAATGCCAACATTCTTCTCTTTTGACAATGGATATTGTTTAACAAAAATCGGATGGTGTGTTTTCATGAGTGCATGATACGGTTTTACCTGGATTAAACCTGCCTCATCTTTGTGAGAGGCCCATAATTTAGGGTTAACTTCACCTAAATTTGGTTCATCAGGCAGGACCTCTGTACTACCTTGGAAAAAATCTTCCGGATGTGGCTGTGGCTCGGTTGAGAGCATGAGGACAGAAGGAAAAGACAGTGAGACATTGCTTTCAAAAAACAGAATCTCCATTCCCATTTTATGCATCATATCTCTTCCTAAAAGGTTTAAAGGCGAGTTTGGAATTATTGTAAAGCTATGATAAAAATTAGTACCAGTCGGTGTCACTACAGGCAAAAGGTGAGTTACAGGACATGAAATTGGAACCCCATCTATTCCCACGGAGCGGATACTTTTTCCTGAAATGGGACCAGAATATTCACCCCCAGCAATTGAAGAACAGGTAGCGCCAGTATCAACAAGAAAACAATAGTCTTTATTGTCTATGCGCAACGTGACATTAGGCAAGGTCGAAGGGTGATTACTGTAGGATAAAGTTATCATCGAAAAATCATGGGGTTCATCGCTCCGTAGGCTGCCCTATGCAGAAGTCCACTGGGTAGGATATTGCTGCTGTGTGGGCCTCTGCACGACTGCATGCTGGTCTGTATTCTCTACTCGCTGAGTGGGTACGCCCCTTCTCTCATCTTCCATTCTCTGTCTACAAGTTTTAACCCAATGACCAGACTTCCCACAATAATTGCACCTCCCCTTTTTCCTAAAACCTCCTCCTTGAGTTTTGTACTGTGGCTGGGATGCACCACTTCCTGTTGCAGCAAAGAACATAGTGGGTTCAGACTTAACTAAACCAGAAGCAGACTGAAAACCACCAGCGGCATCTAAATCTCTAATTCGAGCACAGAACTGATCTACCGACTTCTCGAGCAATCTGTCTGTCGTGATGCGAATCAGTTGAGCCTGAGAAGCTTTCATGTTATTCAAACAAGTATTTATAAACAACACATTGTGCGTATCATCAGTTGGCAGTTTAGAATCATTCTCCCATGCAGCTTTAAAACGCACAACAAAGGCAGACGGCGTTTCCTTAAAACCTTGCTTAGTGTTAGCTGCATGTGAAATGTCACGCTTGGATGCTATTCTGTTATCCAGAAAATCCTTTAGCTCGTTATACATTTGCATTACATTGGCGTCGTTTTCCCAAAAAATCTGGTGACGGTTCGCGGCCGTGCCCTCGCCTGTAATGGCATCATTAACTCGCGCGAGGGTCGGACATTTTTCAATGATCAACTCCTCTGTAACATCGTCTCCCAAAGTACGCAAAAGAATAGTTCTAAAATCAGGGCCCGTTAACTGTGCGTACCGAGTGTGGCTCTTCAAGATCTATACATATTTTGTGGGGTTAGTTGGAATAGGAAGACTCCTACATATAGCATCAACATCACTAGCTTTCGCTGGTTTAACATGAATTTCATTTCGCTCTCGTACAAATGCAAAAGCGGGCTGTAAAGATGTAGCAACAGGCAGCGCAGGATAAAGACCAGGGCTAGTAGACGGTGTCGAATTGTATGGCGGAGGCGATTGTTTCTTATTCAAAGAGCATTTAGAAGCATTGACTCTTTCTGGACCTTTGTCCCAGTACTTCTTCATATTTACCCATTTATCATAGGACTCACGCATATAAGTGTAGTCCCAATTCGGATCGCCCCATCCGCCGTTCACCATGGAATACGCGTTTTCCATATCGCGGGTCTTAAATGACCCATGTCTAGGAAAATCATCTACCTGCGACATGCATTCACTCCATCCTGCCAAATTATCTAAATAAGGATTAGTCCAGTAACCGGCACTATTCCTATACATCCAATCTTTGGGATTTTCTTCCGGCAATGGGCGAGAAACGTTATGACCCATCTTCTTAACACAGAACAAAGAACAGACACACAACACTTAATACACAGACAATACACACAACACTAGGCACCAGGGGGATCGCAGTCTTCAAACAAAAAAAGTAATCCAATCTCTCCAATTGAATCACAAATTTTGTTAGGTAGGAGAAAAAAATAGACTATAAAGCCAAAACAAGATTAAAGTCTTTTGAAAAATTTTAAAGTCTTTTCAAAATGTCCGTTTTTCTTTAGTTCCTTTTCTATTTTCTTTTTTATTTATTTATATATTTTCTTCTTAAAAACAATTCATTTTTCATTCATCTATTTTTTTCGGGCATATAAATTATCGTGGATTCTTTTGGATACTTCAGACAATATCACCTATATTAGACAGACCGTAAAAAACGTCTTCTAATCTTGCATCTTACATCTAAGGTGAGGAAACCAATGTCGCGACGAAATCATCCCACCAAAGGAAATTATCATTAAACAATTAATGCATAACCAAGACACGAAAACATATGCAGCCCTATTGGCTGGCATACGGGACAATCCCCGCCAACAAGGAAGTACATTAAACTCACCTTGATGCGTGATTTCCCTTTTTGGATATTGCTGAAAGTATCTCGCTTCTGACACCAAAACTGTTAGATTTTTATCATGCCCAAACGAAACTTAATTCGTGGAGAGGTTTTCCATACGATCTGCGATGCCCGTAGGCCTTTCTGATCAGGGAAGAATCACACCGCACACAGCAAATGCTTCCTCTTCAGTTTATTGCAGGCGGCAGAACGTATATATACACATACAATGAAAAGGCTGTCCTAAACTTGTTTCCTGTTTAGACAAGAGGATATACTAGCCGGAGATGTGTGAGCCCAGATAAGACTCCCTGTTTACCTTACAGACTAACATCGTAAATATTCTATAGACACTGAGCAGACAAAGGAATGTGTGTGAAACAGTGTGAAAACCATCCTAACACTAACAATTACCAAACAGTCTAACAGTTCAAACAGTCTTACTAGCACACAAGTTGCATCAAACTTTTTCCAAAGCACCTCCATCCTACCATTAGCGTCCTGAGTTGACCGATCATTGACATGCTTTCCGGTTCACAATGTCCTCATCCTCCGTAACTCTTTAGTCATGCTCATATTCAGTTGCGCAAATCACAAGCTCACCAACCATCTGGCGTGACTTCGGTTGTTTTCGGTGCTCTTTCATAAACCGTTTCCTCAAATGTTATCAGTTCGGCATTCAGGATTCCTGTTTTTTTTTTCCAGGCAACCAAAATAATTTTTAAACTCACTTCAAATTGTCCTTTTAACTCCACATGCAGTTTGACATGCAGACACTAAAACCCTTGCAGTTGGTTCTGTTGTTATGATGGTCAATCCCCAGCTACCACGAGCCCTTTGGTTGATTGGGAGAGTGATTAGGACATTTCCTGGAGCACATGGACAGGTAAGATCTGCAGAGTTCTACGTTAAAGGTTCGACTATACACACGGCCTCTTACCCGTTTTATTAATCTACCAGAGATAGCTGATGAAGATGACACTAAGATTAAACGGACAGATTTTATACTTGGATTTAGGGACAAATATGTCATGCATATTTGGGGGCGGCAGTGTAGGAAAGGATTCCCATTCAGTTGTATTTCCATGCTTCACCACAAGAGGCAGATACACAGTTTACCACTCATGAAGTTACCTCTGACATCACAGTGCGTCAGCAAGAGTATAAAAGACCAGAACACTAAGATGCAGTAGGCATTCCTCCTAGAACTGCGCAGGCTTCAGCTGAGACTAAGGTACTGGTATGGTGTAAAGGATCATCTGGAAAATCACCCAGATTGTTGGAAATATGAGTACAGGGAAAAAACGAGCTTTGGTTGGATAGTAAGGAAAGATGTAAACAAGTTAGAGCTGAAAAATTGTGAAATTGCACCTTCTGTTACTCTACCAGCAATTCCACCGTGGTTGTTTCATAACCCAGTGATAGATTTACAAGTTAAGAAAATATTGAGTAATCCGGGGATTAATATGGCAATTGAATTAATAGTTCAGTAGTACATTACACGAGAGTATTACGATGCACTACAGGTATTTATGGACGGTTCTAAAGATCCAGAATCTGAAAGGACTGCAGCAGCAGTATATATCCCTGCTCTTGAAACAAAGATTGAAAAAAGACTTTTAGATCAAGTGTCAGTTTTTGCCTCCGAACTTTTGGCAATCATACTAGCCCTACAGTGGATCGAAGAAGTCAAACCAGAAAGAACTGTGATTTGTAGTGACTCAATGGCAGCCCTCACTAGTTTAAGAAGTGGAAAATCTGAATCAAGGCAAGACTTAATATCAGAAATCTTTCAGGGTTTATTTAGAATAAGGCGGCTGAGAATGGAGGTAAATTTCCTTTGGGTACCTGCTCATGTTGGTGTGGATGGAAATGAAACGGTGGACCTGCTAGCAAAGAAAGCATTGAATCATTCTCAGATAGACATTAAGGTAGCTTTGAGTAGAGCTGAATTTAAGGCAGTGATTTCATCTGAAGTATGTAAAAGATGGCAGGAATTATGGAATAGTGGGACTAAAGAAAGACATCTCTTTCAGATACAAGAGAAAGTTGGTAGTGAGAGGAAAGTTTGGGAAATAAAAGGAAGGATGTCATCATCACAAGATTAAGAACTGGACATACTGCATTAAATCATAGTCTCTTTAGAATCGGAAAGCATGAATCGGGTGTATGTGAGAAGTGTGGGGAATTGGAAACAGTGAGGCACATATTAGATAAATGTCCTGCATATGAAAGAGACATATTTCAGTTAATTCAGGAATTAGGATGGATAGGAATGGACAATATCTCTCTAATGGTACTGCTGGGAAGCAAATTCGGGCAATCGAGAGCTCAAAAATTGTTATTTAAATACCTAAAAATACAGGAACGATAGATAGAATTTATTTAAATTTTTTTTATTATTCCACCTTACTGTGTTTGCTCCACACTCCAGATCAGTAGGTGGCGGTAATGCACCTGTTCATTGGCCCGCCAAACCGCCATAAAACACCACAACAAGACAAGCAGTAGGCAATCGGCATCGCGCAACCTACTGAACTGCAGCTAGCAATTGACAGCAAGAACAACACACAATCAGGAGATCAGTGCACACCAGATAGTGGTTTCCACATTTTTTAGTAGTAATACAAAATGCACTCAACACACATTGATTACAAAAAAGACTGGGAATTTCAATCAACATAAAGACATAAAGTGCATTAAAACACTAAGCATGAATTACTTTTTTCTTACCATTTAATGCCTTTAGAAAACATGGAATATTATACAAAGTTTAATGGACTATATCATTATACTTTTGCAATATTTTAAATGATTTACATCATAGAGCTTAAAGTTTGTTTAAATAATTAACTTTCAGTGTAGAAAGAATACGATTTTAATAGTATATTCATAGGTATTTAATAACATCTGTGGTGAGTGTTTCTGTAGTGTTGTTTGTTGGAGTTTACTAGGTTCACATTTATTTATAGAGCCTTTAATAATTTAATGTTATAAAAATAGTCAAATGGATATTGTATGAAGAAGAATTTTTTAAACAGCATTTAATGATATTGTAATAGTACTACAGCTTTTTAAGGTAAATATTCACATCCTGGTTTCTTAAGAATACAAGTGTGAACTCAATCCGAATCTGATTTCAATTAGTTCACATTTCAATGTTTCTTAATCATGTTAATCAATAGTAAATCATACCACATTTTATAGAGCTTGCTGTGAGTTATGTGGCTACTGCTTTGTAGCATTTCTCAGTCATGGCAGAATGAAGAGATTGGCCTTAGAGAGAAGGGTAGCGCCTGCCTAGTTCAAATCCAGTCCTTCATTATCCACCCAGTTAAATGCTCACTTGTCCTTGGGAGGGATTCTTTGTGAATAATTTACTGCATCAGACTTGTATTCTGCAATTTAATGTCTGTGACCCTTAGTAACAAAGAAAATAGTTAATGGTCATTTTATTACCTCTGTTGTTTGTCATAGTAGCAGCATAAGGAGAGGATGTGGGTTTTGCCAGCAGTAACATTTTGATGTGTTACTCCTACATGAAAACTTCAGTGCATTAACTTACTGTTTTCCTTTTCAGTTACCTGAAAGAGAAGCAAAACAACGTTACTAAATTTTAAGGTAAATTATACTGTTTTTACTTAAGTGTACTTAAAAATATATCATTGTGTCCATATTGTCTCTAATGAGATGTTGCTGTCGGTATTTAAAACATACTTCGAATCTCATTAACAACATAACTGATATTCCTACAGATTCTACAGTGAAGGTGTTGAACAACAGCAATGGTGAGTGTCTGTGTTCTTTGCTGTGTTAACACTACTCCAGTGACGGGCCGTGCATTTGGTACCTGGGCCTTCAGTGGGACTTACCTGACTTAATACACCTCTTAATACCATCACTATCATGTCGCAATTCTAGAGACCATCAATATTATAAAAAAAATAAAAAATACATTTTACTAAAGCAAGCGCCAAACCTTTACACTAAAACCGCAACTGTACCACCAATATCATCTGGAGCAGTTTAGAATCAATGTTTGTCTAAAAACATGACAAAAACATAAAAAATTTTAATAGAATACAACACTTTCCAGAGATGCATACTCATAATGCATACTCCTAATTTGCAATGCTCTTTAGAGGCTGTAAGCCAGTGGTACCGCCCGTGTTCACTGGTCTGGAAGAGGTGAACAAACCCTTTCCCGGGCTGAGACAAGCTAGCTAGCTTTGAGGGTTGGGTGACTAGCTTTTTTTTTAAATGGAATTTTAAGAATGTCTGTGACCAAATCAATTTATCTTCCTCCATCAGCCATTGTGGGTGTAAAAAAAAAGTCTAATCAATGTGTGCAGATCTCTACAGACGTGTTTTGCCAGTCGAACTTTAACAGTTTCCCTCTGACCAACCAATCAGAGGACAGAAAAATGTTGATGCTATTCTGGGCCAGCTAGCTTTTATTAACATTTTATTGCTGTAGTTGTTTATGTATCTGAAGCAGGATTTGTTTAAATAAATATGTAATTAAAAAAATAATTAGACATGATCAGACATATTATGAATGTTTGTTTTAATGCACAATCCTTAGTCACAGTTTTATGCTTTTAGCTGAAAATATTCCCTGTGGCGTGTAAATTATTTTGTAGGACAAGTTTTTGATTGCACTCGGCTGTGCACCAAAAGGTTTTACCACTGTCAAAGGCTATAACGAGAAATTAACGGAAGAAGCAAAACTCGGAGACCTGTTCCTTGTGAAAGAAGATAACAGTAGCGATGGATCCAGTCTAGGATACTACCAGGCTGGCGTTTACTGCTGTAAAGACCAGGATATCATTCTCTTTAAACGTAAATCTCTAAATATCCATGTAATGTTCAATATAAATGACACAACAATTTATTTAACTTAATATATGGTTGTATACATTACAGCATCTCAGGCTTCTTTTTAAAATAACAAACACCTAAAGTCTAATCATAAAATCACAATGTAGAGATTATTGCCTTTATACTGAATTCCATGTTTATGTGTCCATTTAACACTTAACTGCTTCTGTCTATCTCAGCCCTCTTCATTCCTGTAGCTTTACAATAAACACAGAAAAACAAAAAACTATTTATAGTACTATATAACATTAAATATCATATCTTTTTTCCAGTCTTCCCCGAAGGTTCCGTATACAAATCTGGTCTACCAGAAGTGGGCAAATTAGATGTGGATGTGTTCTGTGGAGACAAGAGTTTTGTGGTTCACAGGAAGGACAAAGGAATTCCTGAAAACTTTACAGACAAGGTTCAAATAGCAAAGCGGAAAGTACCAGTATACGATGCTCTTCATTACAACTCTATCCATTTTGCTCTGGAGCTGCTGGAGGTCGAATCAGAGGTAATACATTTCTTTGTAGCTTCACCAAAAAAAAAAAAAAAAAAAAATCACTGTAAGCACTATTCTAAAGATCGTAGGACACCATACGTATTAAGGAAAAAAAAAAACAACAGGTTCAGTACAACAGAATAAAACTGTTAATTGTCTGCATATCATTAATTAAAGCTCTTAATCTTCTGAAGTGTCTATATTTACATTTCTGGAGCAAATTTCATACTCGTTTTGCATCTTCATATTCAATTCCATATTTGGATAGTAGTATATGAACATTAATGTGAAAAGTGTGAAATATATATATATGCACTGTTTGTATAAATACACACACAAAAATAAGAACTTTCACATGTTTAAACCTGTGTAAAAAGAAGTACATTTTATGTTTGCTATCAGTATGGTTTCTTATAAAATGTATGTGTTTTCTTATATAGACCATAAAGGATTTCATTAGAAGAATTTTGGAAATAATTGAAAACGAATCTACAGAAATGTAAGTATTTTGTAGTGCAGTGACTCTGCTGTCCACATACTGAGGGAAAATGTTTTATAACTATAATTAAATATCTTTAAAATGTATTTACTTTTTGTATTTGTTTTTAGGGAGATGTCACCATAAAATCCTTAATGCTCGTATTTAAGAGTTTGCTGGGAAAAAACATTGTTTCTTCTGAAAGATGATCAAATCATTTTTTTAATTTAATATATTAATAAAATGTTCATTTGTTAATTTTAAATAAAATCAGTTGATTATTTGTGTTTTTATCAGCAGTCATTGCACAAATCTATTTAGTAATATCATGTCACTTCTTACTCCATTTCTACAACATGATCAGCAACAATGCATTCAGGGATGTAAAAGAGGCAGCAGTACTTCATTGCATTTCTCAGTCAGGAATGAGGAATAAATATTTTGGACTTGCAGTCACATGGTGGACTTTTGCCTTTGCTGCTACATTGCTATGTTTCTATGAAGTAGAAACTAGTGGTGGACAGTAACAAAGTAAATGTAATTTGTTGCTGTACTTAAGCAGTTTCTTGACATATCTGTAATATACTGACGTATTTCCATTAAGGATTAAGAACTATGCTTGATTTAGAATGAACTGAACTACCTGTTCATCAATATGAATGACTATGACTGTAAAACAATAGCTTGTTTGGCTACCTGGCCATACTCTTTTCATACACGGTCTCTTTTCACATTAATACCTGACCTTTAGCTATTCGTTATACATGTTTGGCTATTGATTTGGCATTCATGTTGATGGCAGGTAGTCAGACAAGCTATTGTTTTTACACACACACACACACACACACACACACACACACACACACACACACACACACACACACTTTTCAAGCATTTCACTTATAAAACAAATTGACAATAAACATACAAATGTATAAACTGTAAAGGAGATGATTTTCCATCTCCATGCAGATCTCAAGTCTCTGTGGTTACTCGCTTCCAGATATTTTCCTCATCGCTGCTCTGTGCAAACAACTTTTTGACATATGAGATAGACGGCTTGTTTCAGTGTCATTGATTTCACAGTTCTAGGGATGCACCAACCATTCTGCAGTGAGGCATGTCAGGTTGGGTGACAGTGTGGTGTGTGAGAAGAGAAAGATTAATATTCAGCCTTATACATCACATTATATATGAGACAGTCATATTTTTATCAATATCTTTATTTAAGGCTTTCATGATCTTAAATTGTACGAAATTAACAATTTACTAACTTGCAATTGCATCACGTTCCTTTTTTAACATGCTTGAAAAAAAAATGCATATCGAAAGTATATTTAATGTGTAAAATCATTTGGAGGGGTGCCCTCACCAGCAGCAGCCACACATCCCCTGGCACTTGTCAACATTGAGTGCAAATGCAACACGAAACCTTAACACCACAAACATGACTGCTCAATCAGCAGAAAGGGCATACAAGCAAATGGGCCAATACTTGAGCCAGTTTACTGAGCAAACAGCTGACATTAGCCAACTCGATTGTCCTGCTGTCAATACTTGAGGATTTCTTATAATAACAGACATCAAAGAAAAAAAAACAGTGACAAATGAGCAACAGAAACAAGATTTGGCTCTTATATACGCATGGTCATCAAGGTAAATATTTTAACAGTAATTCTGTAGTCGTCTTAATTACAGAGTCCATTTTGTTGCAGTGTTTGGTTGCAGTAATCGGGGAAGCTAATGAGTTTTATAAATTACTATTTATGCTGAGAACCTGCATGAAGGTGGTACTAAATTTAAATTACATTTAATGTTAGACTCAATTAAACTTACTGTTAGAACTCAACTTGATCTGACCTCAAATCAGGGTCAAAACTGTAGCAGTTCCTCCTCCACCCACACGGGGAGACTCCTCCATGGAAGTTATGCTGAGTCACAGAAAGTTACATTGGGTTTCTGTAGGTTCTGTAAGTGGACAATTGTATTGATCTATGTAAAAAATGCAGTAGCAGTTCTACAGAATTCACGTCTCATGAGAGAAAAAGCTCAGCTTTAGTAACTCATCCTGCTGTTTTAATAAAAAGAGAATCTCAGCATCTCCAACTAGAAATACAATGTGGATTCTGTTCAGGTTCATACAGCAGGTGATGGAACTTTCATCAGTTTGCATGTTAATGAGCTGCATGAAGCATTTATTCATTAGTTATTTATCAGTTATCATCTGTTAACCTGTGTTAGATTTTGATCATGCCCAAACGAAACTTAATTCGTGGAGAGGTTTTCCATACGATCTGCGATACCCGTAGGCCTTTCTGAATTCAGGTTAGAATCACACCACACACAGCAAATGCTTCCTCTTCTGTTTATTGCAGGCAGCAGAACGTATATATACAATACAGAGAAAAGGCTGTCCTAAACTTGTTTCCTGTTTGGACAAGAGATATACTAGCTGGAGATGTGTGAGTCCAGATAAGACTCCCTGTTTCGTAAATCGTAAATATTCTATAGACACTGAGCAGACAAAGGAATGTGTGTGAAACAGTGTGAAAACCATCCTAACACTAACAATGGCACTTTAAATCATTTATGATTTAGCATCACACACCAAAACATAGGATGTTCATCCTGGGAACAGAATCGGTGACACAAACTGCAAATGAAAAGATAAAGACCAACAAAACATACAGATTCCATTTCATTCTTTCCCAACATGCATATAATCCTTCATCATCACCGCTCCAATCGAGGCCTTTATTTCCTGTCTTACCATCATCATCAAACATGGCAACATACAAAGTATATTCCAACAATCAATAAAAGAATCATTCCTAAAACAAATAGTGTTCAACACTCGTAAACAAACTCTTAATCTTTTCAAAAAAACTTTGTTCAGCAGTTGTTTCACGTTCTCCAAGACGTCATGAGACATTTGTTTCTCAGTGCTTATTCAATATGTCTATTAGCAGTATTATAAGGTATACAGGTACAGTCTCTTCTCACTGAATAATGTATTCAAGAGAATAAGGAGTGTAATTATGACTATGCACATATAGTTATAGAATTTAGACCTAGAGCAGGTATCAGGGTGAGCTAAACAAACAGTTAAGTGAGTCAGATCTTCACCCCGGAGGTGGCCCCCTTTCTACTATACTGTAAAGAAAGGATCTTTCCATGGGCTCTCAACTGTTTCAGCCCTGAATACTCACTTAGGCAGGCTTCTTAGCCAACAGACCAGTTAGTGCATAGAATAAGTGGGTGCTGATTTGATCCTGCTTGCGTGTATCCACTGTGGCTGATAATCAGTCAGAACTCCAGTTCTGGTTACAGCTAGAACAGTCGCTGGACCCAGATACTTCGGCTCAACGACTTTGGTATGCTTCAGACTTCTTATCAGGACCTGCTGATTAGACACAAAAGGGTGTTGGCTTATCTGTAGGCAGAGGAAGAGTTAGTGAGACATCAGCACTGATAGAATTCAATTTCTCAACCAGGGCAGAAACGTAGTCGTCCACCATCACTTCCAGGTTACTAAGGAAGAATGCCAGTGCATCCCTGACCCATGGGGTCGGGAAAGGTTAGAACATAAAACTTTCAAAGGTTAGTTTTGTTGAAGATGGGTCATTCTCATTCTGTGAGTACTACCGGAAAACAACAGTCCAATTTCGGCCTGTTTTAATGCAGGCTTTAGTAATACGCTCCTTAATGGTTCTGTTTGTTCTCTCTACCACTCCAGCTGACTGTGGGTGATAGGGAATATTAAAATGCCAGTCAATTGCTAAGCTTTTAGCCAAAAGTTGTGTTACCTTCGAAGCAAAAGGTGTGCCGTTATCACTTTCAATCACCCTAGAATACCGAACCTAGAAATGATCTCTTTTTGTTAATATTTTGACAACCGTTTTAGCATTCTCTGTCGCACATGCAAATGCTTCTGGCCACTTACTGAATCTGTTAACTATAACCAACATGTATCTCAAATTTCCTACAGGTGGCATATGTGTAACTATGGCCACTTTGGCAGGGAGTTGAACAGCTTTTAAAAGGTCGCCTATAAGATTAAAATGTGCTATGGGCTTTCCATCAGCTGTTTTAAAGTCTCTTTGCTTCCATGTTTCGGCAAAATCATGCACAACACCATAAGCATACTTAGAATCAGTGTATATATCACTACTTTACCTTCAGACTACTGACATGCTCTTGTAAGTGCAACCAACTCTGCAGCTTGTGCTGATGTGTATGGTAATGATTTAGCTTCAACTATTACATCAGGTAATCTTACAACTGCATATCCACATAAATAACATCATCAGAAGGTTTTAACATGAACATCTACATATAGACAATCCCCCTCTTCCAGGGCCGTATCTAAAAGATCGGGCCTACAAGAGGTCTCTTGTTCAATGTGTGTGCAATCATGTGTGTCGTCAAAACCATCTAAGTCAATATCGTCTAGCAGATCACGCAGAGCTACTACAGCTGAATGCGGCTGAGAAGAGGCTTAATAGTTAAGTTTTCTGTAGCAAGAGCGTGGTCTCATAACCAGATCTACGTTGTGCTGTCATATGTTGTGTAAATAGCTGTTACCTGATGTGAGGTGTACAGTATCAAAGGATGTGACAGCACCGTTTTCTCAGCATCCCGGACCATCAGAGCCGCAGCAGCCACTGCACGCAAGCACGAGGGCAACCCTTGTGCTATATTGTCTAAAGATTTGGAAAGATACGCAACAGGGCGATATCTGTCACCGTGTTCCTGGGCTAGAATCTCCGCAGCTGTACCACCATGTTCGTGCACATATAGGTGAAAAGGCTTAGCATAATTCGGCTGACGAGTCAACAAAACCCTGAGGAAGACGGGTCCAGGTGAATTGACGTCCCTATAGGTAAATGTTAAAAGCGGCTGCGTCTCTGAGGCCAAAGGGACACAGAAAAAAGCAGAACAAAGATCAATCACAGTAAAAAATCTGTGAGTCGCTGGTATAGAGTTAACAATGGTAGCTACATCAGGCATCAAAGGAGCCAACGGAATAACTAATTTATTAATCTCTCGTAAATCTTGTGTTAACCTCCAGCATTTTTTATCTGCCTTCAAGAAGGATTAATCGGTGTGTTATACGGTGAATGTGTCTCGATCAAAACATCTTGTGACAATAAATTGTCAATAACTGGAGCAATGCCAACATTCTTCTTTTCGACAATGGATATTGTTAACAAAAATCGGATGGTGTGTTTTCATGAGTGCATGATACGGGTTGACCTGGATTAAACCTGCCTCGTCTTTGTGAGAGGCCCATAATTTAGGGTTAACTTCAGCTTAATTTGGTTCATCAGGCAGGACCTCTGTGGCTCGGTTGAGAGCATGAGGACAGAAGAAAAAGAGAGTGAAACATTGGTTTCAAAAACAGAATCTTCATTCCCATTTTGTGCATCACATCTCTTCCTAAAAGGTTTAAAGGCGAATTTGGAATTATTGTAAAGCTATGATAAAAATTTGTATAAGTCGGTGTCACCACAGGCAAAAGGTGAGTTACAGGACATGAAATTGGAAATCTATCTATTCCTAATAGATGAACTTCCCCTTTTTCCTAGGACCTCCTCCATGAGTTTTGTGATGAGGCTGAAATGCACCACTTCCTGTTGCAGTGCAGAGCATAACGGGTTAACTTAACCTGGAGCATAGCAGAAACCTCTAGCAGCATCTAAATCTATCATCTAGATGTGACACAATTTCACTCCATAATGCCAAATGATCTAAATAAGGATTAGTTCAATAACCGGCACAATTCCTATACATCCAATCTTTGGGATTTTTTTCCGGCAGTAAGCGAGAAATGTCATAACCCATCTTCTTTACACAGAACAAAGAACAGACACACAACACTTAATACACAGACAATACACACAACACTTAACACTCAGACAATACACACAATACACACCGTAAAAAAAAAACGTCTTCTAATCTTGCATCTTACATCTAAGGTGAGGAACCAATGTCGCTACAAAATCATCCCTCCAAAAGAAAAAAATCATTAATTAAACAATTAATGCATAACCAAGACACGAACACATATGCAGCCCTATTGGCTGGCAAATGGGACAATCCCGCCAACAAGGAAGTATCCTAAAACTTACCTTGATGCGTGATCTCCCTTTGGATATTGCTGAAAGTATCTCGCTTCTGACACCAAAACTGTTAGATTTTATCATGCCCAAACAAACTTAAATCTTGGAGAGGTTTTCCATATGACCTGCTATGCCCGTGGTGCCTTTCTGATATCAGGGAAGAAGAAATACACAGCACACAGAATGCATGTTCTTCCTCTTCTTCTGTTTATTGCAGGTAGCAGAACGTATATATACAATACAGAGAAAAGGCTGACCTAAACTTGTTTCCTGTTTAGACAAGAGGATAACTAGCTGGAGATGTGTGAGCCCAGATAAGACTCCCTGTTAACCTTACAGACTAACATCGTAAATATTCTTAGACACTGAACAGACAAGGAATGTGTGTGAAACAGTGTGAAAACCATCTTAACCACTAACAAGAACCTTTACAGGAGTGGCCGGTTGACCAAAATTACCCCAAGAGCACAGTGACGACTCATCAAAGGTCACAAAAGATCTGGATAAATGCTTGAACATCAACTGATTGTTATATCTGCTATCTGCCAAAGAGGTTAATATTTAATATTTTAAATAAATAAAAGTGAGTGTGCATTTGGTAAACCATGGTTTTAAATGTTTAGTGTTTTTTTGTAATGTTTTAGATGTGGATGAAGGCTGAAATGTGATTGGTTGCCATTTTGGTAGCCGATGAAGGTAAATGTGGTTAAGGTAATCAAATGAAATGGGGCAGTTGGTAATTGTGTTTAAGAAAATGTTTATTGTTGTCAGGATCTCCTGGGCACACTGCACTTCCGGTTTCGCGGCACGCTTTTCCGGTTTCCGCGGTGAGCACTTCCAGGTCGGCGGCCATCTTGCCGTTTTTTCCATCACATCACATTACATCAGTGCTGAGAGGATTTCAGTTGTAAAGTTAATATTTAGGCGGCATTTTTAGATATTATATTTAATACAATAAGATCTCACAGGGAAAAATTGGGTAATTGTTATAGTGTTATAGTGATGTTTCTGTGAGGAAATGTTTATTGTGCATTTATAAATAAAGTTTACAGGATCAGTGTTCAGACAGTCAGAGAGAATTCTGTAACTTTAGCTGTATTTAACCATGAGAGGGTCTTTTTTCAGGAAGTGGTAGCTCAGTGGTGAAGGCTCTGGATTACTGATCGGAAGGTCGGGGGTTCAAGCCCCAGGATCACCAAGTTCCACTTTTAGGCCCTTGAGCAAGACCCTTAACTCTCTGTGCTCCAGGGGTGCTGTAGTCATGGCTGACCCAGTGCTCTGCCCCCGGCTTTCTATCATCACTGTGGTTGTGGAGAAAGATTTTCTCTGTGCTGTAAGGTACATGTGACAAGCAAAAAGCACCTTTAACCTGTGACCTAGTTCTAATTCCTGACTTTTTCCATTAACGGTCAATAATCTAGTGGTCGTTTGAAATATTGCAAAGTTCCATTCATGTTGCATAAAATCACAAGTGATCATAAAACCACAATGGCTGCTCCATAACCACCACAAAGACCCTCAACATATCCATTTCTCCTCTTTTTTTATTTACTAGGAAGGACCTTTGGCTGATCCTGAAAACTTGGCTGATGCAAGCAAAAACAGAGCAAACACCGTTCCGAGACGTCTGTGTAGCAGCAGTTTTCAGGCTACTTGGTAAGTTTACTGTAAATCCTGTTTCGGAGCATCATCTCACATTATTTCTGGATTCTTCAGCTTTTTACTCGTGGTCTCTGTCCTTCTCAAACAGGGCGACTTGGTCAACTAGGACTTAAGGAGAACATGCTAACGTCACTCGAAAACCTGGCAAAAAGCATAAATCAGTTTGGAATAAAACTTCTCAAAAGGTATTTTTAAAGCATCAAATAAAGATGTTTTTATTGATCTTTATCTTTATTCTCTGATGTTTAGTTTTGTGCTTCAGCAGACCCTAATTTTGTATTGGATGTTGTGTGTAGGTATGCCATGGGAAGTGCAGCTCTCAGTCATCTATGCCATTCATGATCTGGCACCCAGCAACCCAGAAGCAGCTCTGAAGACTTTGGAATCATAGAGGAAAAACTGCACACAGCCGTTCCCCAGCCGTCATCAAATGAATTATGCAAATCAGCTTCCTTTGTCATCAGAACAAGTCACAAAACTCTAAGAAACTACTGTAGTGATTATTATAGTGACACTGCATCCCCCAGGTCTGTATCCTCAGTCACCAGCTGTTCACACTGTGAATCATTACTGTGCTGCAATGCACAGCTAATCATCAAGTTTAGCAGTCACATGACCGGCATGAGTCTCATCAACAAAAACGACGAGACGCTTTCAGACAGGAAATGCAGTGGATAATGGACTGGTGCTGACTCAACAATCTTTGTGTTCAGCTGTGGAGAACCTCATCTGGTCTTACAAAGCCACCAGCATTGTGGATGACCACATACACCCTTTATACATTATTGATTATATCAGTGGAGGGCCGTGCATTTGGTACCTGGGCCTTCAGTGGGACTTACCCAACTTAATCCACCTCTTAATACCACCACTATCGTCGCAATTATAAAACAATCAACAATACAAAAAATAAACAGAGCATTAACAACGAGAGAGAGACAGAGACAGAGGCATTTCTCATATGGAAGGTGAAAACCATTTTACTAAAACAGAAACCCAGTTAAGAATCCAAATCTACACTACAACTGCAAAGGTGTCACCTACTACATCATCTGGAGCAGTTCAGAACCAACATTTGTAATAACATGACAAAAACATAAACATTTTAATAAAATACAACCTACTAGCAGAGATGCAGACTTATAATTTGCACCTCCTTCTCACCATGTCCAGCTTTTCTTTGAAATGTATTATTAAGAATATCCGAAATTAAATCAATTTATTTTCCTCCATAGGCATTAAAAAGTCTAACTCAGATGTATTCATGTGAACACAGAGCTACACACGTGTTTTGTTAGTTGAACTTGACTGTAACAGTTTCCCTCTGACCAACCAATCAGAGGACAGAAAAATGCTGACGCTATTCTGGGCCTCATTTCTATAAGAGACTGAGGTAAAAAGGCCGGCAGTACAGACTTTAAAGTCACTGGACCTGGGGGGTATTCCAGAAAGCAGGTTATGTGACATACCTGGGTATGTTTAAGGGTAAGTTCGTGGATAACCTCAACTTTCGGTTCCAAAAACGGAGGTAACTTTCTGGGTATGTATGTAACCATAGCAACTGACTCTCTGAAGATAACCTGCTCGGGAGCAGGTTATGTTTCAGTGTAACTTCGGCGTGCCCTTTTGATGAGGATCCTATCTACTGAAGTTAGCATGCTAAGCTAGCCCCGGTCCGTCCTCAGAGAGCATGGAGTCCCGCTGACCTTCACTCGCTTTATACACAGTTTACAGCCGTTTTTATCTTATTTATGACTGTAATATCGCTCTTCTCTCAGGAACAACAGAAAAGCTGTGAAGACATTTTATCCTCCCTTTCCCTCTGTTATGTGCGCATGCGCATAGTGAGTGTGCACGTGTTAGAGAGAGGGAGAGAGAGAGAGCGAGAGAGAGAGAGAGAGAGAGAGAGAGAGAGAGAGGTTGGAGGGCGGAGCATCTGGTGTAACATCACAGTAAGGCAACGTCTATGTAAGTCAGAACGCAGCTCTGTTTCTCTCATTTACAAGTTTTGTGCATGTGAGTAAAGACACTTAAACATGGAGCTCTTCAGAAGGTTTAGAGAAATTTTTCAAACCAGAAGAAAGAGGAAAACTAAGCAGATCCCTGAAAAGAATGAGAAGCTGGAACACATGGAGAAAGTAGTAAAAGACTTGGATGCATTTTCTAATCCAAAGATAGAGAAGATAACAGAAAAGAAAGAAGAGAAAGCCATTCTGCTACAGACGGTGCAAAAGCTGGAGGCTACTTTGGCTTCTGAGCGAAAGCCCACCATGAAGCTCCAGTCTTCCCTGAAAATCCATAGGGAACCGGACAAAACTGTAGAATGTGAAAGAGAGAACAAAAACGAGACTAGAGAACAAAAACAACTGAAGGAACATGTTGCTCAGCTTGAGGTCACTTTGGAACAGACGACCAAGGAGCTCCAGCCGTCCCTGAAAATTCATGAAGAACTGGAGAAATCTGTAGAATGGGAGAGAGAGAGCTGGGTGAGAGAACAAAAGCAACTGCTGGAACGTGTTGCTCAGCTCGAGGCCAATTTGGAATTTGAGAGAAATAAATGGGAGGAGAAAAGCAAGAAGGATCAACTAGACATGAGGGGGAGAACCAACTTACACCTCATCAGAGAGGTCCAGGATACTCTAAATCTCTGTAAAGAAGAGCGGAAGACTGCAAAGCATGAGAAAGATCATTTTATGAGACACCAAGAGCGACTGGAGGAACGTGTTGCTCAGCTGCAGGCAACTTTGGATTTTGAAAAAAATAAATGGCAATTAAAAATAAAGAAGGCCAAACAAGACCTGCAGGAGAGGACCATCCTACATCTTCAAACTGTCAGAGACCTTCAAGATTCCCTGAATCAGTGTGAGGAAGAGAAGAATTGTGCAGAGCATGAGCGAGATAATTTGATTAGAGAACGAGAACAACAGGAGGAACATGTTGCTCAGCTGAATGCCACTTTAGATTTTGAGAGAAATAAGTTCAAGGAGAAAAGTAAGAAGTCCAAACTGGACATGGAGAAGAATAACAATTTACAGCTCCAGACCATTAGAGAGCTCCAGGATTCTCTAAATCACTGTGAGGAGGAGAAGAATTGTGCAGAGCATGAGCGAGATAATTTGATTAGAGAACGAGAACATCTGGAGGAGCATGTTGCTCAGCTGAAGGCAACTTTGAATTTTGAGAGAAATAAATGGAATGAGGAAAAAAAGAAGGTTGAACTAGATATGGTTTGGAGTTCTAATATGTTCCTCTCCTCCATTCGAGAGCTCCAGGATACCGTGAATCACTGTAAGATACAGAAGAAAAGCAATTAGAGAAACATGTAGCTCAGCTAAAGGCACTTTGGGATCTGATTATAAGAAACAACAGCAAGATGAGACGAATCTGGACATCAAAGACAGGAACAGAAAGCTGAACCTCTACAAGCCCAAAGAGTCGCAGGAAATTGAATTGAAGAATTGAGGGAAGAAAAATGATGATGGACTGAGAGTGACAGCATGCTGTACTGTTAACTGAGCTGCAGCTTTCCAGTGTCCCAGGTGAGATACTTCTTCACCTTGGCTGCTATTTCAGGTCATTTAGGAATCCACCTCTCTTGGTTCAGGCCTGTGTTTTTTTCTGGGTTTCTCTCAGCCTCACTGCTTCCAGTGCGTGTATGTGGATGTTGGATTTTTTGTCCAATCAGATTTCAGCCTTTATGTGCTGCCATGTGAATCTAATCTGCCCAGGGCCTTCAAAGTCTGTAGTACTGGCATTTTTATCTTAGTCTCTATGATCAATGAGTCTGTTTCTTTAACCAATCAGATTTCACATTCTCCTCACAGGGCAGCTCGCTGGCCCTGAATAGCGTCAGCATTTTTCCGTCTTCTGATTGGTTGGTCAGAGGGAAACTGTTACAGCCAAGTTCAACTGGCAAAACACATCTGTAGCTCTGCACACATTAATAGATCCAAGTTAGACTTTTTTATGCCTAAGGAGGAAGAGAAATTTATTGGTTCTGATATACTTAAAAATACATTTTCCAATAAAGCTAGACATCGTGAGGAGGTCGGCCAACCCTGAAGCTAGCTAGCTTGTCTCATCCCAGGAAAGGGTTTGTTCTCCACTTCCAGACCAGTGAATACGAGTCAATGCAACAAGATGACTTGATAAATCAAGTTGTGTCAACAAATCATTTTTTACAGTGTAGGACCACATGCAGCTAAAAGCAACCTTTCTGATTGCGTAGCATCTCTGGATGGTGTTTGTGTTTCAGCGTGTACAGCAGTTAAAGATCTTGCTGTGATTATTGACTGTAGACTTTCCTTTAAGACTCACGTGAATAATATCACCAGGATCGCCTTCTTTCACCTTAGAAATATTGCTAAAATTAGAAATATGATGTCGTTACAGGATGCAGAAAAACTAGTTGATGCTTTTGTTACTTGTAGATTAGACTACTGTAACGCTTTACTGTCTGGGTGTGTGAGTAAGTGCAGAAATAAACTTCAGTTAGTTCAGAATGCAGCAGCAAGAGTCCTCACTAGATCTAGGAAATATCACCACATCACTCCTGTTTTAATCATCTACACCTGTTCCAATCAAATCTCACACTGATTATAAAATACTACTACTGACGTATAAAGCACTTAACGGTCTCACACCGCAGTATCTGAGTGAACTTCTGTACCAGTCTGATCCTCCACGCCTACTTAGATCAAAAGCTGCAGGATATCTGTCGGTATACATCATAAGGTTTAGAGTGATTTTGCCTTTACTTTTCTCCAAAACTCCACAGTAAAATGACTTAACTTATAAATAAGAATATAATAACCAGGATCGCTCTCTTTACCTTAGAAATATTGCTAAAATTAGAAATATGATGTCGTTACAGGATGCAGGAAAACTAGTTCATGCTTTTGTTACTTCTAGATTAGACTACTGTAACACTTTACTTTAACCGTGTATTTTCAAGATGTGGCCCTTAACCTCAGATGTGGTTCATTCACTATTTATGCTGAGAACCTGCATGAAGGTGGTACTAAATTTATTAAATGTACCATTAACATGTTAGAACTCAACTTGCTCTGACCTCAAATCAGGCTCTAAACTGTAGCAGTTCCTCCTCCACCCACACGGGGGAGACTCCTCCATGGAAGTTACGCTGAGTTACAGGAAGTCAGTTGGTTTGTAATTCTGTAGGTGGACGATTTTATTGCATCTCATGTAAAAATTGCAGTAGCAGTTCTACAGAATTCACGTCTCAATGAGAGAAAAAGCTCAGCTTTAGTAACTCATCCTGCTGTTTTAATAAAAAGAGAATCTCAGCATCTCCAACTAGAAATACAATGTGGATTCTGTTCAGGTTCATACAGCAGGTGATGGAACTCATCATCAGTTTGCATGTTAATGAGCTGGATGAAGCATTTATTCATTAGTTATTTATCCAGTTATCATCTGTTAACCTGTTATTTCAAAAAAACCAGATTTTCTCCTGCAAACCAAGTTCAAGAAAATGCTACAAGGAATTGACTCCCATGTCGTGTTTGCTGGACTTTACAATGTAATACTTTATTGCACTGAGGTGCTTTAGTACCTAAAAGTCTACATTTAAACATATTTATAATTTTATAATGAATAATTTGTATTATAATTATTATTATTATTATATGCAGATTTACACATTTATGAAACCCAAAGTGATAAAATGATTAAATTCCTAATAATTGATTTTGCTTAAACAATAAAACTGGACTGGACTGATCTTGCTGATCAAAGCAAGAAACATTAATAAATCCCCCAAAACTATAATAATAATAATAATAATAATAATGCTAATAATAATAATAATAATAATAATAATAATATTAATATTAATTAATAACTGAAGTTGGTCAGATGTCAGTCTCACACTGCCCTTTAGTGGCTCTGTCAGGACTTTCTTTTTACTTAATTCTGTATAAATATTATTAATGGTGTTTTGTTGTCTAGTTATATGTGATGTTGATCTTTTACAAAGCAACATATTTTTCTTAATTTATATTAAACTGTCTAAAACTTAAACTGTTGATTAAATCAGCTGATCAAAATTAATATAATAAATAATGTAGAAATAACGAGTACAGATTTAATAACATTTAAACAATTTATTTTGTCAAAAACATTTTATAAAATCCAGTTTTTATGGTGAGAAACTGCATGAAGTTACTATTAAATGTATTAAAAGTATCATCTACATGCAAGAACTCAATCAAACATGTTAGAATCCAATGAAAACTTGATTAAACCTCAAATCAGACTCTGAACTGTACGAATGCTATTTGTTCTGTTATTGAACTAGAAACAGTGAATGTTGAGATGTTTGGGAACTGATTATTGTCTGTATATATGCAGGTCAGGGTTTTTTCATGCTGGAACACCGTTCATTACAATGAGACGATGATGTAAGATGACGAGCCAAACCACGGAGACGAAGCTGACTGAGGTGAACCCCTCAAACTAACCCAGGAACAGAGAAGGAACTTTCTGACCACCTGCTGGTTTTGCACAAACAGAACAGAAGTTTCTTTTTCTGGAGTGAGACTGCTGAAAGAAATATTTTTAAGGAGACAGAATGTTTCATGTTACTGATTTTTCTAGAACTGTGGAATCGAGTCATTTTCCAGTGAATCTTTAGATTCAGACTCAATTGAACCGAAACCAGTGAACCGACTTTTTTGAGTTATTGTTACACTGTTAATAACATTATTATCAGATTTATTATTATTATTATTATTATTATTATTATTATTATTATTATTATGTATATTATAATTACTAACACATTATTAGATATTACGGTTATTATAATAAAGTTTTATAGGAAAAATGATAACTAAATGAACAATTCCCCATGTTATGTTATAATTATCTCATTCATACAGCTGAGCACTTGAGGGCCCATGATTGCAGCTCCAACAGCCATTTAGTTGAATCTTCTGAGGAGAAGTGGCTTCCACACACCAACCATCAACCAGAAAAGAGGTTCAAGCAGTCTCCAAACTCAGCACCTGTTTCAGCTCTACCAGTAAGAGTGAGAGACAGAAAATCCCAGTCTTCACTGGTTGTATCCCCCAACACACCTGAAGAGAGGTGGAATATTAATTTTACACCCCAGCCAGTCTGTAGACCATCTGTTATGGCATTGTTGATGAGAAGATGTTGGGAATGGGCTACAAACTGTTCGTTGACGACTTCTACACAAGTCCAGCACTGTTTAGAGATTCAGTCCACAAACCCTCAAACCATCACCAACAAGCTTCTGAAAAAAGCTCCTCGAGGCCTCATCACTGGCTGAGAGAAGAGGATGTGCTGTTTGTAGAATGGAAGGATAAAAGGAAGGTCCAGATGTGCTCCATCATTCACAGAGGCACTGAAGGAAGCATTGTGCTACTTTTATTTTCATTACTTTCTTCTTCTACTGTTTTTCTAATGTTCAAATACCAGTCTTATGCTTATTGTGTGAATGTTATTATTCCCAGTACATTTGGTTATCAGGCTGCTTTTCCTCAAACAGACGGAGGGAGAAAAGGACTACACACAGTCTCAGAATAATGTTTATAGGAATCTCCTTTTTATTGTATTTTCTTCAAAGTTGAAATATAAACTCATTACACATGTGACTTTTAACCTGTCACTATTCTGGATTGTTTCAGGACCGAATTCATGTATTTATATATAAAAAAACTTATGTTTTATGACGTACACATTTTTTTCTAAGGAACTTCAGCATCTTTGGATGATGTAAAGCCCAAAGTGTGTTCTTTCAAAAGAGATGTAAATTGTGTATGTAGCACACTGTTGTCAGGAACTTTTACCATTGAAAGTCAGGAAGATCATTTTCAGGTTCAAAAGTGGGGCTGAAACCGAACAGGGTTCAAGAAACCGGGTTTATTTTCATATAAGTAACAGTATTTAGTTCAGTAAACTTCAGTTCATTTAAAGGAGAATTCAGTGCTGTTTAGTTCAGTAAAGTCTTCATTTAATCCAAAACTATTCCATTCATTAAGTTCAATTATCCTCAAATTAATATTTTTACATTCAATAAAAACAAATCATCCAGTTTTCATTGATGTTTATTTAGTGAATAATGCATTTAATAAACAATTGGTTTCACTCAGAATGACGTTTTATTTTTTAATAAGTAGTAAAAATGTGTTTTTTATAAAACTCATCTGAAGCATAAAGATAAAAATGCACCAGTTGGTTAAAAGGAAACATTTAAAAGTAAAACATTAATTCCAGCTCATAAATCCTATAAAACATGCAGCATTAAACATGAACTTCCAGCAGATGAACATCTCATAATACTGTCTGGAAGTGAGAAATGTACAGGTTGTTTTTACTCCATACACATGAACTTACTTTGATCAGAAACACAATCATACTCCAAATCAATTAATCAATAAAGTCAATAAAAGAATCCCAAACTGCTGTGTGTCTTGTCTTCGCTAATAATGACGTCATTAGAGCTCCACTACTTCTAATGACCTACTGTGACAGTGAGCTCTAATACACATCACACTGCCACCTGCTGGTCATTTATGATTCTGCAACGCGCTTTCCCTCTGTAATATGTGCGCATGCGCATCGTGAGTGTGTGCGTGTAAGAGAGAGGGGGGGCATATGTGACGTCACAGAAGAGGGCGGGGTTATCTCTCTGTGACGTCACAGTAGGGCAACCTGTATGTAAGTCAGAATGCGTCTCTGTTTCTCTCATTTCCAAAGTTTGTGCGTTTGAGTAAAGACACGTAAACATGGGGCTCTTCAGAAGGTTTAAATATATTTTCAAACCAGAAAAGAGAGGAATTCTGAGCAGATTGTTGAAAAGAAGGAGAAGCTGGAACACATGGAGAAAGTAGTAACAGACTTGGATGCATTTTCTCTTCTAATGATAGAGAAGATAACAGAAGAGAAAGAAGAGAAAGCCATTCTGCTACAGACGGTGCAAAAGCTGGAGGCTACTTTGGCTTCTGAGCGAAAGCAGCAGGAACAGGATATAACTGAGAGAAGCCAGAGCTGGGCGAGAGAACAAAAACAACTGGAGGAACGTGTTGCTCAGCTTGAGTTTATTTTGGATCAGACCACCATGAAGCTCCAGTCTTCCCTGAAAATCAATGAGGAACTGGAGAAAACTGTAGAATGTGAGAGAGAGAGCTGGACTAGAGAACAAAAGAAAGTGGAGGAACATGTTGCTCAGCTTGAGGCTAATTTGGAATTTGAGAAAAATAAATGGAAGGAGAAAAGCAAGAAGTCCTTTCTGCAACTAGACATAAGGGAGAGGAACAACTTACAGCTCCAGACCTTTTGAGAGGTTCAGGATACTCTAAATCTCTGTAAAGAAGAGAGGAAGACTGCAAAGCATGAGAAAGATAATTTTATAAGACACCAAGAGCGACTGGAGGAACGTATTGTTCAGCTGCAGGCCACTTTTGATTTTGAAAAAAATATATGGGAGGAAAAAATAAAGAAGGCCAAACAAGACATGCAGGAGAGGACCATCCTACAGCTTCAAATCATCAGAGGCCATAATTTGATTAAAGAACGAGAACAACAGGAGGAACGTGTTGCTCAGCTGAAGGCCACTTTGGAATTTGAGAAAAATAAGTGGAAGGTAGAAAGAACGAAGGCCGAACTACACATGGAGAAAAATAACAATTTACAGCTCCAGACCATCAGAGAGCTCCAGGATTCTCTAAATCACTGTGAGGAGTTGAAGAATAGAGCAGAGCATGAGAGAGATTATCTGATGAGATACCAGGAGCAACTGGAGGGCCATGTTGTTCAGCTGAAGGCAACTTTGAATTTTGAGAGAAATAAATGGAATGAGGAAAAAAAGAAGGTTGAACTAGATATGGTTTGGAGTTCTAATATGTTCCTCTCCTCCATTCGAGAGCTCCAGGATACCGTGAATCACTGTAAGATACAGAAGAAAAGCAATTAGAGAAACATGTAGCTCAGCTAAAGGCACTTTGGGATCTGATTATAAGAAACAGCAGCAAGATGAGACGAATCTGGACATCAAGAACAGGAACAGAAAGCTGAACCTCTACAAGCCCAAAGAGTCGCAGAAAAAGTGATTAATAATTTTATTATTATTATACATTTTATTTATTTATGTATTTTTTCCCTCTTTCCCCCTAAATATGTGTATATATTTGTAATTTTATGCTGTTCTGTGTATTGTAATGTAAATTGTACTTGTTATTGCCACGTTGTTTGTTTATAGCTAATTGTTTAATAAAAAATATATATATATAAAAAACGGTTGTACTTCCTGTATATTTTGAATGACACGATCGGTATGTGTTTCATTTACAAACTATGCCTCCCTTTTCCGGTTTGTCTGAGTTGTCGTGTTTTCGGATTTGTTAGTGTTTTCTAATTTGTTAATTTGTTTTCTAAATTGTTAATGTCTTTGGCACTTTTGGCCACCGTAGAAATGCCTTTGTCTCTGTAATGCCACAGGTTGTTATATTGCGTTTTTGTATTGTGTTGATGGTTTCTATAATTGTGACGTGATAGTGGTGGTATTAAGAGGTGGATTAAGTTGGGTACGTCCCACTGAAGACACGGCCTGCAACTGACACAGTTATATCCCTAAACTGCACAGACGAACACCAGAGAATCGTAATCTTCAAACACAAAAAGTAATGCAGTCTCTCTGTTTGGATCACAATTTTTGCAAGTTGGTACGACCCAGTCTGGGGTTGGGCAGCACAGCGTGATTAAAGGCACGGGGTGGTGAATGTAAGATGTCTATATGTAGTATATGGTAGAATGTGTATATGTAGAATATACAGTTGATATAGAAATAATGTACAGTGGTGTGAAAAAGTGTTTGCCCCCTTCCCCCTAAATTTTAGAAATTTAGCATTAACACTGATATAGTGTTAATACAAATATATTTAACACAATATAAAATGCATAATACTCACTGCTAATGAGCAAAACTGATCTCTTAATAACACAAACTCTTCCCCTTCCACACGTGGAATTTTGGACGGACTTGTAAATGCCATTTTCCTGCAACAACAAAACACATTAATGCATTTATAAATATCTCACTACAAAATCAACAAAAAAACAAATCCTTTACACTCATTAAACATGACACAAAATATTTACCTCTTACAGTATTGTGATGCACGCTTTACTGCAGCTACAATGCACTGAACAGCGCCACCACCAGTTCAAACTTGACAAACTTATCCTTGAAAAGTTAGTCAAGATATACAGGTGAGTGACAGGTGTCTCGTCCAATGATCTGTAAGTTTCCATTCGCAAACTATACCTACCTTTTCAGTTTGTCTGACTTGTCGTTGTGTTTTTTGGATTTGTTAATGTGTTTTTAAATTTGTTATTTTGTTTTCTAATTTGTTAATTTGTTTTCGGATTTGTTGTTTTTTTTTTTTTAATTTGTTAATTTGTTTTTGGATTTGTTAATGTGTTTTGCACTTCTCGGCCACAATAAGTAATAGTTACCTGCAACTATAATTACCACAAACTCATACAGCACAATACATGATCCTACATTGAAACAACACTTTCCCCTACTTCTTTCCTTTATCACGTTTTGCCCAATTTCATGCAAAAATAATACAAAAAATAAGCACTATAAATAACAATAACAAATATACTATTAATAAATAAATACAGCAATTATTGTGATCTCCTATCACATATGTCCGTTTCAAACAATATACATACTAATAATTACACTTAAGTATTCGACAAACTATTTTAGTCTTTAACAAACCACTGCATAGTTTTTACAATTACAACACAATAGACAAACTTTTAGACAATGTATAAATAATTTATTTGAGCACCAGAAAAATACAATAAGATTAAATTACCTCATAAAAATAAAGGGGACAAAAACTATATGCCAACTACAGTAAATCCTGACAATTTTAGAAATTTAGCATAAACACTGATATAGTCAGAACTTTACATCCTGATGGCTCTAATAATGATCCTAAAACAAACAGTACATGTAGCCAGCATTCACACTCTATTCATATAGACTGCCTTCACACTAATAGCTATCATCAACACAGTAATCACCTGATAATGTGCTCTCATAATGCACACACACACAAAAGAAGTCGTTAAGAGGATTATCCATCTGCCTCCTCTCTACACATGTGTGAACTACTTCAAGGTCAAAGTCAACCATTTACTTCATTGATAGAACCAAAAAGCAACACTTGGAAAAAAAACATACATCTATGGGAATATATTTTCACAATTTTTGGTTTATAAACATCTCACATTTCTTAAACCTCTTCATATAATTTTAATTGACTTTTCTCATAGAAGCTACATTTTTATTTACTCTTCTCTTCACAACTCTTTAATGTAAACATAACGCATATAAAACAGTATTTCATTAATGCCATATATAGTGCAGTCAAAAAGACCAATTAAAGCACAATAACTTATAAAGTACTTTTTTGTGTTGTTAACTCGGTTTATTACAACCAACATCACATGTATAAAACACACACCCCCTTAATGTACAATAAGAAAAAAGAACCCTGCTTCACAAAATGACTGCACCCCAAACAATTTTCTACACTTTAAATCTACCTCATGCACATATTCCCTTCACATTCAAAATGTTCTTACCTGTTTAAAAAATACAGAACTACTAATACAAACCACCATAAATACTTCTTGCAAAACACAATATAAATATTCCCCAAGCATCCATGCAACACAACACAACTCCACTTCATATTTACTTTCACAATATCCATAAAACCATTGTAACTATTTATTATTTCCTTATAAACTACAGCTTCTACTAGCAATTACTTCTAATAACCACTGCAACATTGCATACACACAAGTAACATTATGTTCTAAAATAAACACATGCACAGATAAACAATGCCCACCCTGCCCCCATTTTTCTTAACTCCACCCCTTAACTACTGACACTTTAAATACAGAGCAACCTTTCTCACCACTCAAACTTCTTCTGATGCATCCTAGACGCAACTATGGAACAACGAGGTAACTTAACATAGCAATAGCACATTTCATACAGCCTCTCTATTTTTACACATACTCTTCATCTTATATTCACTCACCTTCTCTTTCTCTCTACAGAACAGACATTAATAACATCAACAATCAACAAAAGAACTTTCAACGTTCCCCAAGGTAAAAAATTAATATTCACACTCGCAACAATATACAATAAAATCTTGCTTCATTTGACATTTTCTAACACATTTTCCCTTCTATCCTACAGGACTACAAGTCTGCTTGCTAACAGACGCCATGTGTCGAGGTATTGAGGACTACCTACCAGATGCAGAATGCTGGGTTCACCCAGGCACGACTCTTGAGAGATCTTCTAAACAACACATAGACCACTTTGAGACAATACACAACAGTGCGTTGGTACTACTCCACATCGGAACCAATGACATTGCAAGTGGAGCACCGCCATCACTGATCATCCAACGAATGAAAGCACTAACAACTCCAATCTCTCAAGCAAATCCTCACATTCTGTATTTTGCAATTAGTGCTGTCTTGCCACGACCTACAGATGACTCAGCAAAAAAAACTACAGTGAAACAATACAACACTATGCTACACCACTGGACTACTCACACAGACATCATCTTTCTGAACACAACAAAACCTTTCCTCAAACATGGAAAAATAGTCTACCCCCTATACAGACAAGATGGCCTCCACCTTAATCAACAAGGAAAACACAAACTTTTTACATACTTTCAGCAGTTCCTTTGGCATTTTTGTCACTTTTCAACACAAACCAAACAATGTTAGTATCACATGACATTTTTGTCAGACTTGTTTACATTAATGACCATAACATGTTGTCTCTTTCTACAACAATAAATGCTCACATACATTATAAATACTTTCAAAATGTTTTCAACATAAAAAAATTCCTTCTATTTTTCCACTTTAAAGCACTTCACCTACATATATACTGAATGCTCTACAATTTTTCCAAACTTTACATGTTTGATAACAGTCCAGGCCTGAACACATCAAAAGAACATTATTCCATTTTTATTAGAGCGCCACCTGCTGGCAACAGGAAAAGGTTTTTCCACTAACTTAAACATGCAAAGTCCAATCAGCACCAAACTTTCACTTGTTTCAAAAAACCCATGGCCTAAGAACGCCCTATTGTAATTGTTCCGTTTCTTTATTATTATTAGGGCCCGAGTACCGATGGTGCGAGAATTCTATTATAATTGTTCTGTTTCTTTATTATTATTATTTTTTAAATTGCTCGAAAAGTCACGAAACTTTGCACACACATCAGAAATGGCGAAACTTTAGGTATGATATGTTTTTCTAAAGTGGATATGGCAAAATGGCTCAATAGCGCCACCTATACACTTTCAAAGGTGTGTGAACATATACACACATGTAACACACTAATACACACAAAAAAGTCTCTAGGTACAAAAATCCGAATCCCAACAGGAAGTCTGGTATTTTTTTTTATGAGCAAATTTTTTGTCATTTTTGCCATTTTCAGATGTTGTATTTTAACAAACTCCTCCTAGAGATTTGTACCAAATTTGTTCTGCACAATCTAAAGGCCTTTGCAATGTTAAATTGCAAAGATCTTGAGTTTTCATTAGAGTCCTTAGCGGCCTGACAAATTTTGATGTTTCGCCATCAAAAAGGAAGTTGCTATAACTCAGACATACAATGTCCAATCTGCCCCAAACTTCTCATGTTTGATACGACTCCTGATCTGAACAGATCTACATGCCCATATTCAGTATTAGTTATAGCGCCACCTGCTGGCAAAAAGAAATGTCATATTTTACACTGTACTTCACTCTCAGAAACACAATTCAACATGCCACACAATACCAAACATGCTATAAACACGTTCAACCGTGCAACACTTGACTAAGTGCTGATGTTTGCGATTACATCACAAAACAGAAAGTTGTTTGGAACTCAGGCATACAATCACCGCTCAGCTCCAAACTTCACATGTTTGATAAAAGTCCTGGACTGATGACAATATTTATGACAATATACATTTACGGTCGTAATGGCAGCAGGAAGTGTGGCACTTTGAAATGACTGTGCTATAATTCTCCTGTCTTTACTCGCTTACATGCACCTCGCCCACTGTTCACTGTTTTCCTCAGGCCAACGGGTGGCGGTGAGCCCGGGTGCGAGGGCCCGTTCATCGCTGCTTTAATTTGTATTGTTTTCCAGCACAGTAATGTGATGAATGTAAATCAGAATCAGAATCAGGTTTATTGGCCAAGTGTGTTGACACACACAAGGAATTTGGTTCCAGCTGTTCGTTACTCTCAAAAGTACAGACATAAATAAAAACCTATACATAACAAAACAGACACAACAAGACAAAAACAGACTATACAAGACAATACAGACATACAGACAATATGAGACAGTATAGACAGTGTGGGTAATAAATAGGGATACAGACCAGTAATGTACATAAAGTGTGGGAGTGCATGGTAGTGTTATATTGAGTTGCATAAATACTGTTATGTTTGCATCATTATGCTATAAAACACATATTATCCCGTTAAGTTCGGAGCATGCGCAGAAAGAACCGGAGACATGACTGCACAGCGTTTTTTACTCGTTTACTCTGCACACTGCAAACACACCCACATGCAGCACGAGAGTGCCCTCTAATGGATATCAGATATTATAACATTAATGCAAAAACATTACAAATACAGTACAGACCCAGTTTACTGGGTAAGAGAGAGAGAAACCGGGGGGCGGAGCATATCTGTGTGACGTCACAGTAAGGCAACTTCTATGTAAATCAGAATGCGTCTCTGTTTCTCTCATTTCCGATGTTTGTGTGTGAGTAAAGACATGTAAACATGGGGCTCTTCAGAAGATTTGGAGAGATTTATCAAACCAAAGGAAAGAGGAAAACTAAACAGATTGCTGAAATGAAGGAGGAGCTGGAACACATTGAGAAATTAGTAAAAGACTTGAATGCATTTATTAATCAGATGAAAGAGAAGATAGCAGAAGAGAAAGAACAGAAAGCCATTCTGCTACAGATGGTGCAAAAACTGGAGGCTACTTTGGCTTCTGAGCGAAAACAGCGGGAACAGGACATAAATCGAAAAAATGACACACACCTCCAGTACATCACTGAGCTCCAGTCTTTCCTGAAACTCTACGAGAAATCTGTAGAACGTGAGAGAGAGATCTGTGCGAGAAAACAAAAGCGACTGCTGGAACGTGTTGCTCAGCTCGAGGTCGCTTTGAAAAGAGAGAGAGAAAAGAAGGCCAAACTAGACATGCAGGAGAGGAACAATGTACCACTCCAGGCCATCAGAGAGCTTCAGGTTTCCTTATATCTCTGTGAGAAAGAGAACAATAATTTTAAGAGAGACCGAGACCAACTGGAGACACGTCTTGCTCTGCGAGAGGCCACTTTGCTTTCTGAGCAAAATAAACTCAGGAAAGAAAAAGAGAAGGCCAAACACGACCTGGAGGAAATGACCTCCTTACACCTCCAAACCACCAGGAAGCTCCAGGATTCCCTCAACCACTGTGAGGAAGAGAAAAAGAGGGCAGAGCACGAGAGAAATAATTTGATGAGAGAACGAGAGCGACTGGAGGAACTTGTTGTTCAGCTGGATGAAACTTTGGAATTTGTGAGTGAATTTGAGAAAAAACAAAAGACCAAACAAAACATCACTCGCTTTAAAACCAGATTCCTCAATAATTCACGAAGAACAGGAAATGGCAGCACCGGAGAGCAACAATCTACAAAGCTCTGGGCAGGTTTAGATTTAGCCATGCCATACATATAATAAAGTACAAAACACATCAATGTTTATTGTCATATTTAATAAAAATTTTATATTTTAATATTGTGTGTGTTTTGTGTCTTTTATTAAAGTGTTGGACTTCATTTAAATCGTAACTAAGAATTAAAATCCACATGATGAAATGTTGGGAAAATGTGACAAAAGTAAATGATAATAAAATAAAGGTTCTGATTGAAATCATTTGAACATGAACAGAAGTGAAACTGATCAAAACTATCGATTGCTGCAAAAAGTTTAGTTTGAATGCAGTCTTATAACATCTACTGTTCAAATATAACTTCTGACCACCTCAGCTAGTTACAAAACATCAGAAATAAATCTTTGAATCCAAAACATTAGAAAATAACAATGTCATTTAATAGATTTATTTTAATAATTCAATTCATTCAGTTAAAAAAAGATTTGGTTCTGTTATTTTGACTCCTTAGATTCAGTTTAAGTCACTGAGTCAGTTCACTGGAATTGATTCAATAAAGTCTGAATCGATTGATTCACCAGGAAATGACTCGATTCCACAGTTTTGGAAAAATCTACAACATAAAACAGTCGTGTCTCCTTATAAATATTACTTTTAAAGACACTTTTGTTCTGAAAAACCAGCAGGTGGTCAGAAAGTTCCTTCTCTATTTCTGGGTCAGTTTGAGGGGTTCACCTCAGTCCTCTTTAAATGCTTTTAATTTTCTTTCTCTGAATTATGCTGCTGTTAATCTCTTCCATACATCATACATTCTTATACAGGGGTCCAGACTGCGACTAAAATGATCAACCAAAAAGAATAATTTGTGAGTAATATTTTTGACGAGATTCCCACCTGCGTCCATATAAATTTGCACGGTTTGACCGAGTAATCTGCATGTCATGACTTTTCATGTGCGTGTTCTGTGAGGAACGGTTTGAAAAAACGCTTTCCTCTAGTGTTACGGGGCTGAGACTTGCAGAATCGCATTTTTAGCCCCTAAGAAGATCAGTCATGAAAGCACCTACACGACTGTGCCAGACAGTGTTGTGCTGGTTACTAAGAAATAGTGACTAGTTACAGTTACTCGTTACTTCATTCAAAAAGTAACTCAATTACAAAACATTAAACATTATCAGAAGCACTGATCTACAATTACAACCTAAATTCCAATATTTGTTCGATGAAATTGTGAGTTTTTCTTGGCTGCACTGCTTCCAGTATGTGACTGTTAGATTTTTGTTCTATTTGCTGCCATGTCAATCTAATCTGCCCAGGGTCTTCAGAATCAGTTGTGCTGGCCGATGTACCTTACACTATATCAGCAACGGATCTGTTTCTTTAACCAATCAGATTTCAAATTCGCCTCACAGGGCCAGCTAGCTGGCCCAGACTAGCATCAGCATTTTTCTGTCCTCTGATTGGTTCGTCAGAGCGAAACTGTTACAGCCAAGTTGGACTGGCAAAACATGTCTGTAGCGATCCACACACATTAATACATCAGTTAGACTGATGTAGGAAGAGAAATTGATTTGGTTTCGGACATTGTTAAAAATCCATTTTCAAGAAAAGCTAGACATCTAGAAAAGCTAGGTAGCCCAACCCTAAAGCTAGCTTTAGCCGTAGCTTGTCTCAGCCCAGGAAAGGGTTTGTTCGCCACTTTCAGACCAGTGAATACGAGCGATACCACTGATACCACAGGAGCGTTGCAAATTATGAGTATGCATTATGAGTATGCATCTCTGGAGAGTAAGTTGTATTTCATTTAAGTTTATGAATGTTTTTGTCATGTTATTAGACAAATATTGATTCTAAACTGCTCCACATGATATAGATGGCACAGTTGCGGTTGTAGTGTAAAGGTTTGAAGCTTGCTTTAGTAAAATGGTATTCACCCTCCATATGCAAAATGCCTCTCTCTCTGTAATGCCACTCATTGTTATATTGTGTTTTTGTATAGTATTGATGGTTTCTATAATGTCGACATGATAGTGGTGGTATTAAGAGGTGTATTAAGTCAGTTAAGTCCACACTGAAGGCGCAGGTACCAAATGCACGGCCCGTCACTGGAGTAGTGTTAAAACAAAGAACACAGACACTCACCATTGCTGTTGTTCAACACCTTCACTGTAGAATCTGTAGGAAAATATTAGTTATGTTGTAAATGAGATTAGAAGTATGTTTTAAATACCGACAGCAACATCTCATTACAAACAGCAACATATAATTACAAACAATATGAACACAATGATGAATTTAAAGTACACTTAAGTAAAAACAGTATACTTTACCTTAAAATTTAGATTTCGTCATTTTGCTTCTCTTTCAAGTAACTGAAAAGAAAAACAGAACTGAAGTAAATAAATGCGCTGAAGTTTTCATGTAGGAGTAACACATCAAAATGTAAACTGCTGGCAAAACCCACATCCTCTCCTTATGCTGCTACTACCAAGAACAACAGAGGTAATGAAATGACCATTAACTATTTTCTTTGTTACTAAGGGTCACAGACATGAAATTGCAGAATACAAGTCCGATGCAGTAAATAATTCACAAAGAATCTCTCCCAAGGACAAGTGAGCATTAAAACTGGGTTGACAATGAAGGACTGGATTTGAACTAGGCAGGCCCTACCCTTCTCTCTAAGGCCAATCTCTTCATTCTGCCATGACTGAGAAATGCTACAAAGCAGTAGCCACATAACTCACAGCAAGCTCCATAAAATGTGGTATGATTTACTATTGATTAAAATTATTAAGAAACATTTAAGATGTGAGCTTATCGAAATCAGATTCAGATTGAGTTCACACTTGTATTATTAAGAAACCAGGATGTGAATATTTACCTTAAAAAGCTGTAGTATAGGAACTTTTCTCAAAATCTCAGTGAAACAATGTGAATTAAACTTAGAAAACTTACTCAAATGTCCCCATGTTTTGCCCAATAATAGTTTTAGCCATTTAAATTAGTTTCTTTTTCTTTCACTTTCTTCCTATGGAGGACCACATCAAGCTCTCTCAGCATATCCAGTTTTTAATGAGTTCAGGGAGGTTGCATCTCACCCATGTCCTTCTTCATATGGAGGAACCATCTCGGGCAGAGACCCTCACCTGATGTTCATCGTGCGCATGGGCCCTGTAACCGCAATGGACAAAAAGCATTTAGAATCAGAGACTCAAGGGCATGGCTCCACTGGGGCTCGAACCCAGGACCTTCTGCGTGTAAAGAAAGACGTGATGACCGCTACACTATGGAACCTGCTGCTGAGAAGGTTGATGTCCAATGTGCATAAATAAAAACATATCTCTCAAAATTTAACTGGGAAAATATTAATTCAACTTAAAAAACTTACTGACTCAAATGTCACAATCATCTCCACTGTTTTGAGCGTGTTAAGCTCCAGGTTTTTATGACTGCACCATGTCTCTCAGGTCTTTCTTCACTGAAGCAGGGTCGTTGGCTGAAAACTGATTTTTACAGCTTTTTAGAGTAGCTCCTCTTAGCCACTTTATGAGAATCAATAATAAGGATTAATCTTCCTCATATTACTGAATTAATCATGTACTACAGAATTTGAAAATAACTTAAAATCCTGTTAACTGAGAACAGAAAGCTGAGGGTACATTTGGAAACAAGTTTCTCGAAGCTGTACACTTGCAATCTGGAAAACATTTTGACTGGGATCAATATTTCTGCTCATTCATGCTGTTTAGTTGACTGTATTGTTCCATGATGTAGTGGTCATCACATCTGCTTTACATGCAGAAGCTCCTGAGTTCAACCCCCAGTGGAACCATGCAGCTGGCAAACATGAATAAGGTTTATATTTTTGTGAACAGTTATGTTAATAAAGCGAAGATATTCCCTAAATTTTAACACAATTCTGCAAATAAAATAACAGGTTGGCCTTTTTCTGCATTGTGTTTATAACAGCATTGGACAAAAGCATTGCACAAGTAGAATCAGACTCAAGTGCATGGTTCTACTGGGATTCAAACCCAGGACCTTCTGCATGTAAAGAAGACATGATGACCACTACACTATGGAGCCTGTTGCTGAGAAGGAAACATCTCTTTCAAAATCTCAGTGGAAAAATATTAATTAAACTTAAAAAACTCACTGAGTCAAATGTTCCCAGGTTTTGCCCAATAATAGTTTTAGCCACGCAAATGAGTTTATTACTGCTGCTGACATTACTGAGTAAAATGCCGCTTCCTCAGAAGACCACACACAGTAGGCTCATGACCAGTGAGTGAAAGATCTCCAGCATCTTAATGCACTTAATGCAAAAAACAAAAAACAGGTTCCGTGTAGTAATTCATCACTTCTGCTTTACATGCAGGAGGTTCTGGGTTTGATTCCCAGTGGAATCATGTATAAAACAAATATGATGTAAGAGTTTGTTTCTTCTTCTTTTAAACCATAGCGTGGTTGTGATCACCTCTGCTTTACACACAAAAGTGGTCATAAAACAATAAGGAGAGACAAAAGCTGAGTCCCATGTGCTAGGTGGCCAAGATTTTTAAATAAAAAACACAATGAAAGTAAATATAAAATAAACCGTATCCTGCTAGCGGGAAAGAAATTCCACCATTAGGGTCCCTTAACTGGTTCCATTGTGTAGTGTAAACACAATTTTCTCTTTTTCTCACTCTGGATGTATACAGTTTTTAAAAAGTGGGCAGGGGGACACCGATAACCACTGCAGCCGTCTAAACTGTCCTCTGTAGTCCTCTGATGTCTGAGTTTACAGCTGAGCAGAACCAGACAGTTATTAAAGCAACTCCTGTTGAACTTTCTAAGCTGGTGAAGGAAGTACATCCTCTGTTAAGCCTTTTTAACAGTGGAGTCGATGTGATTGTCCCACTACATGCCCTGTAGAACCTGAATGACTCCACTGCTGCCATAGTGCTGTTCATGATGGTGAGTTGGGGGAGAGCAGGGGGTTTCACCTAAAATCCACAATTATCTCCATGTTTTGAGCGTGTTAAGCTCCAGGTTTTTATGACTGCACCATGTCTCTCAGGCCTTTCTTCACTGAAGCAGGGTCGTGGAGTCAATGGAGTCAAAGCTGAAAAGTTGCAATCTGGAAACATATGCAGGGCAGGTGATTGTGTGGATCCATAGGGTAGTGGTCATCACATCTGCTTTACACGCAGAAGGTCCTTCTGCGACCCCCAGTGGAACCATGCAGCTAGCAAACATGAATGAGGTTTATGTATTTGTCACAAATTGTTACTCAATCCTGGAAATAAATAAACAACTTTTTGTGTTTCTGCATTGTGCTTGTAACAGAAATGGACAATAGGAATTCCAAAAGGCTCAAGAGCATGGCTCCACTGGGGGTCGAATCCAGGTCCTCCTGCGAGTAAAGGAGATGTGATGACCGGTAAAGCTGTAAGAGAAGTTGGACACTAAGGAAGGAGAAAAGGAGAACTACAGGGGAATAAAGTTGATCAGTCACACCATGAAGTTATAGGAAATAGTGGAAGCCAGGCTGAGTTTATTCATTAGTTATTTATCCAGTTATCATCTGTTAACCTGTTATTTCAACAAAACCAGATTTTCTCCTGCAAACCAAGTTCAAGAAAATGCTACAAGGAATTGACTCCAATGTCGTGTTTGCTGGACTTTAGAATGTAATACTTTATTGCACTGAGGTGCTTTAGTACATAAAGGTCTTCATTTAATTTTTATTATTATTATATGCAGATTTACATATTTATGAAACCCAAAGAGATAAAATTATTAAATTTCCAATATTTGGTTTGATTAAACAATGTTATTTGGGTGTTATATAATCAACACATCCTCGTCAAAGCAAGGAACATTCATAAACCCCCAAAAACTTTAATAATGATGATTAATAATAATAATAATAATAATAATAATAATAATAATAATACAGTGGAACCCGGTTATGTCGATGTCCTAGGGGGTCGCCAGAAAGCATCGAGTTAACCGATGATCGAGATAAACGAAAATCAAAATGGCGGCAGTATAATAACGTGCTTGAAATTTCTTTATGTACATGATGTGCGTTAATAAATGAGAATGTGCATGCACGTGTTTTTGAAGGGTTTTTACACAACAGCGTTGCCGCGATTTGTTTGATGAAGGCATGCTATAAAAATACATACAGTACATGTTTATCTGTCAGGAATCCACCTGCCACGCCCCCTTCGGCCCCCTTCAGCGTGTCAGGTGTTTTCTCGGCCGCTTTCTCTGAAGCTCCGCTTCAATCGCGCACATATGGTGCTCGTTTATCATCATCACCAGCTCCTATTTAAACTTCCACACTCTCACTGTCCGTTATTGTTGGTATATGTTGGTTCACGGCGGTCGTTGTTATCGCTCATGTGTATCCCGGTACGTGTCTTCCCACCGGCACTCTCTCAACGGCTGCGCTTTTCTTCCCAAAGCGCATCGCGGATTCTTTCACGTGGGTGTCAGTCAGAACAGATCTATGCTTTGATTTCACTGTTTCAGGTAGAAAACACAGACTTTGTGTTTTTTTTTTTTTTATGTGCGTGTTTACTTCGCTTGAGTTCAATACGGTATTTTCGTCAAATGCGCATGTGCGTGAGATGAATATACCGCAGGGGTGGGCAATTAATTTTTACAAGGGGCCACATGAGAAACCTGAATTATGTCAGAGGGCCACACCAACGATAATATTTTAGGGATGCACCGAAATGAAAATTCAATTCAAAAGGCAATGAAATCCATAATTTTTTGTGTTATGCCTTTTGCCTCGGCACCATCACTGGAAAACTTTCCTGCCTTTTCAAAAACGTCCTCTACAGACGGAGTGCGCATGCTCGGATTCACTTTACTTTTCTGCACCGTGTTCTTCTCATATTTAGAAAGGCAATCGGGATGTTTGGATTTCAGGTGATAAATTAAACCCGACTTGGAGAAACTCTTTGCAGATACACCCCCCCCCCCCCCCGTTCCCCTCTTGAAATTTCAGCATTGCATGTTTTGCAAATCGTATCCACACACCGCAGACATGTTGCTCTTATCCAGATAACCGTGTGCTGCTGCGCTTTTTTATTGCGTCATTACAATTGGTTTCTGCCATGTTGTTTCGGTGATTTAGGTATTTCCGAAAATTCTCGGTGCATCCCTGTAATTTATGATTGGCCTCATGCCAAGGTCTGATATACCGCAAAGTTTCCCAGTAGGGCGAGCTCATTTAAGTCTTAAAAATACCGTATTGAACTTAAGCAAAGCGAACACGCACATTAAAAATCAAACACACACAAACTTCGAAAGAAAATAAGAGCCGCATGAAACCAGCCAAAGAGCCGCATGCGGCTCGGGAGCCGCGGGTTGGCCACCCCTGATATAGAGTGTTTGGTGAACTGGTATATTTGTATGCTGTCGTCCCCTCACATTCACACGTTCACTCGGGTTTGTTGACGGTGGTGTGGTGGGTCGTCTCTTATCCCAGAGATCCCTCATGTCTGTGTTACCTTCTGGTTCTCCCTTTTAGTTATGCTGCCATAGCGAGTCTTGCCGGAGTCCAGACTGCAAAGTGACATTAACTTTCATACACCAATAAGAACACTTAATAATCCATAACCTTCTCTTCCTGTCACCCTCTTCTCTCTCTCTCTCTCTCTCTCTCTCTCTCTCTCTCTCTCTCTCTCTCTCTCTCTCTCTCTCGGTCTAAACATGCTCTTGAGGCTCCAGTGACCACTGTTCCTGCCCCTCTCCCTTCCGTGGATCTTCCCACTTCGTCCAGGCCTGCCTCTGAATAGTGTTCTCTTCGACTGGAGGCCACTCTGTGCAGCTTGGGACGGTTTCTCATCAACACCTTGGGTGGTTCCACGAAATTCCGGAGTAAGAACGGGCGCTTTGAGGATGGATTGGACTGTAGTTAATGTCAACAGTCTGCTACACTGACTCAGGAATACAGTTCGCTTCTGATCATCATCACTGTACCCCGCAACATTGTATATCTGCTTCAAATGGACATTTGGTGCAACCCAGATGAGGATGGGTTCCCTCTTGAGTCTGGTTCCTCTCAAGGTTTCTTCCTTATGCCATCTCGGGGAGTTTTTCCTTGCCACAGTTGCTCATCAGGGACAAACGTACTTACAAAGAATATATTTACATTTAATCACCACATTAGCTGTGTAAAGCTGCTTTGAGACAATGTTCATTGTTAAAAGCGCTATACAAACAAAAATAAATTGAATTGAATTGAATTGAATTGAATTGAATTGAAAAAGATCTACATGTAGATCTAGATCTGTGGTTAGGTCTTCAAGATGTTTGGAACAAACTACCTGTCCAGAACTTTTAAAAGTGTGTGTGCAAGTATACCTAGAAGAATTAATGCTGATTTGCAGAGAAAATGTGGTCACACAAAATAGTGAATTAATTTAGACTTTTATTAATTTGGACTCTTTTTTATTTATTCTTTATTTTGCAGAGTACTGTGTATATTTATATCACATTCTTCTTCTGTCTTGATTGAATATATAAATGTGTAAATACAGGGCAGTGGTAGTGGAACCCCTCAGATGTAAACTAAACAGAGGCGTTACCTGGAGACAAAACTGTACACATACTGTTTCGTCATCAATATCAAATGTTGCCATGGATACGCGACGTCTTTTCACTTCTGGACAACGATATCTGCTGGATGCGTTATTTTGGTCAAGAAGGAAATAAAACCGAGAATAAAGCGCCATCTGCTGGAATGTTTCACAAAAAATGTAAGACGCTAAACACTACATAACATCCTTGTTTAAAACGGACTCAATGTCCAGTTCCTGACCGTAATGGAAAGTTAAAAAGAAATGTATGCCTCATGTCACCAGAATAAACTCTACCCAATTAGTATAAATACTGGCAAAGTGGGAGACTTCAGATCAAACCTCTGTATCTTAAATCTCACTGATCTAAATTTATTTCTGAGTTCAGTCTTGGAAAATAAAAAGTCCAAGGAACCAAAACAAAGATTCTGAAAATAAACTGTTAACAAAATGTCAGCTACATTGGGCAAATGTGATGTGCACTCAATTTACTAGGAACACCTACATTCATTTACTGTGTGTGTGTGTGTGTGTGTGTGTGTGTGTGTGTGTGTGTGTGTGTGTGTGTGTGTTGCTGCATTATCACCACATTATTTATGCAAAAATAATAATTCTTATCACTTTCTTTATTTAGTTTTATACATCAACCAGCACACTGGATGCTGGAACATAAAGGACAGGGCACATGATCAGCCCAAGTCATCATTCAGGGGCAAAAGGAAATCTGATAACCTGCCCAATGAATATGAGCCTCATCAGAAGAGACAGAAAAAACAGATAATAGAAGTGAAAACGGACGTCTCCAACAAAACTAAACTAGGTAAAAAAAAAAATACATGCAAACTTGTCCAAGGGTTTGTGAATGTGATGTACCCTCACTGTCCCCTTCACTAGAAACACCCCTGTATCCATATACACTTTGTGTGTGTGTGTGTGTGTGTGTGTGTGTGTGTGTGTGTGTGTGTGTGTGTGTGTGTGTGTGTGTGTGTGTGTTGCTGCATTATCACCACATTATTTATGCTAAAAATATAATTCTTATCCCTTTCTTTATTTAGTTTTATACATCAACCAGCACACTGGAAGCTGGAACATAAAGAAGAGGGCATACGATCAGCCCAAGTCATCATTCAGGGGCAAAAGGAAACCTGATATTCTTCCCAATGAAAATGAGCCTCATCAGAAGAGACAGAAAAAACAGATAATAGAAGAGAAAACTGACGTCTCCAACACAAATAAACTACCTCCTAAACATTTAGGCATTGGTAAGGCAAAAGAAAGTTGAAGTGGATGAACAGCAGTAGGACTAGTTATGTGAATTAGACACTCATCTTTGGATGTTTTTTCACAGCACATTTGTTGGAGGTTTATGAGACGAGAGAACTGCTGGGCAAAGGAGGATTTGGCTCTGTGTATGCTGGTGTACGTAAAGCAGATGGATTGCCAGTAAGTCTTTTCTCTCTTGTTTTATTCTATATCTCTGACTTCATCATATGTCTTAATTTAATATACACATTGGGGAAGCCTGTTTTTAGTCATCATGCTGAATATTTAATCATAAGATCAGGAATGGCAGTGTTCACTGATACGTGATTGTGACTTTAGAAAGAGGCTGTTTGTTATAAGCATCATGGCATCATGGCTCAGCTAAAATTATATAACATCTAAGGCCAAATAAAAAATCCTTTTTTAGTTCATTTATGTGAATAATTTCATCTAATTTCACAAAACACATTTGTATTTTTTCAGGTTGCAATCAAGTACATCTCCAAACGTAAAGCACCTGAAAAACTGGAAATCGTAAGTTTCTTCTGCATGTCTTAATGTACATAAAACAATAACCAATAACCTATACTATAATAATAATAATAATAATAATAATAATAATAATCACGTTATTCAGAACACTTTTATAAGCAGTTTGGGGTTATAATACATAGCACTCGTTCTTTTCTACAGCCTGGACATGGTTTCCTGCCCACTGAGGTAGCTTTGATGTCCATCGTCAATACAGAACCATACTGTTTAAACATCCTGCGGATTCTGGAGTGGTATGAACAGCCAAAGTGCTACTACATAGTTCTGGAACGACCCGAACCATGTGAAAACCTCCACCAGTTCTGCAGTAGGTATGGCAGCTGCTTGCCTGAGACTGTGGCTCGCTTAGTGATGGTTCAGCTGATAGATGCGCTGAAGCATTGCAAGAGCCGGGGAATTCTGCATCGTGACGTCAAGCCAGAAAACATCATGGTTCAGACAAACACTCTTAAAGTTAAGCTGATTGACTTCGGGTGCGGAGACTTGATCAAGGACAAGTACAAAGAATTTACAGGTATATTATCTGAAAGCTCTGAAAACGTATCTGAGTTCTGCATGGCAATGAGATGTGTGCTTCTTTTACTAACTGGAATGTCATTAACAGGCACACCCAGCTACGCTCCTCCTGAGTGGTTTAAAAAGAAAAAGTATTTGGCAGAACCAGCGACTGTCTGGTCTGTGGGTGTGACACTGTACAGACTGGTGTGTGGCTCTCTGCCTTTCAACACCAGGAAGGACGTGAAACATGGTCATGTGCGTTTCTCCAGAAGGCATTCTGAAGGTAAGAAACTGCAAAGACTGATAAGTTATGGAATAAGTCAAAGCAGGCTGAAGTTTCTATTGTACATTTACTTGAACAGAGAAAGAAGCATTTATTTGTTTGATCTTATAACAGCTATAAGTGTGAATCATTTAATATGCAATCAATGATATTTATTTCAAAGTTTTATATATTATGCATAACTGTTTTTAAGAGGTTAAATATTATACAGCATGATCTTTATTAGGTGAAGTTTCTATTCTTTTCTCTATGTTTTACTGATTTCTGTATCTGTGTATTGTTTAACAGAATGCATGCATCTGATCCGTTGGTGTTTGTGCACCAAACCAGCAGGCCGTCCGAGCCTGGAGCAGATAGAGCATCACCCATGGTTTCACTTCAAAGGTATTTGTGCTGTTCTTTCTCTCTTTATTTTTAAACCGACAGAGGAACCCTATAATTCATGAAGTAATTTTGTTCTCTAATTGTTTTTTTTTTTGTGATTTAGGATCTGCACTACAAACTACTGGATAGACACCTGCCATCAAATACATCTGAAACCTACAAATATATTTGTGCTTTTGTACAAAATACATCAAAAATAAAAAAATTTAATTGTAAATTGATTTTGACTGGAGTCAGTTTATATTGCAATCATTTTTGTTAATCATGCTTACTTAATAAAACAATAAGCCATAAAAGTGGAGATAATCAGAGTTAAAGATGATTGTTTGGACCAATTAAAAGGAAAGTCACTGTATTGTCACTATCACTATATTTCTGCAGTGCACGGGAAGTAAACAAAACACCCCTTAGCTTAGAGGTCAAAGGGGAAACGTAACAGGAATGTATATCAATTGTGCATCATAAAGGATATAAATTCTTTTTTTTTTTAAATAAAACAAAATCACCATGCAGCACACTCCTGAGACCGGGGACCAAAAAAAAAAACAACACGGGAGAAACAGCAATTGACTTAAATCTAAAACAGAAAACAAAAATTACAATACATCATATGCTTTATTCAGACACTTGTCAGCGAGCACAGGTGCAACGGTAGGTGCAGAGTGACTGGATGGGAGGACCCAAATGCAGGATGCACACAAGGTTATGGGGAAAAAACTGAATTTGATAATTAAAGCAAGGGGCAAAGGCAAAAACAGAATCCAAAACAATCCAGGGTCAAAACAGGCAAACAGGGCAATGCAGGAGAAGACAAAACCAAAGTCCAAAACAGTCCAAAAATCCAGAAACCGGCAAAACAGTACAATACAGGGCAGAGCAAAACATAAACCAAAACAGTCCAAACTTCAAAACCAGAGGCAGGGCGGAACAGAGGTCAAGGACAGGATCCAGAACAGGCAGGATGATCAGGATCAGAAACAGGAACTAAAGCAGGCAGGATGGCAAGAATAATCTCAGGGGCTAGAAAGCCGGTAAGATAATCTGGCCAGGAGCTAAACTCTTGATTGTCCTTATATACACCGGGAGGCGCGGGAAAAAAACGGCAAGATGGCCGCCGACCGGAAGTGCTCACCGCGGAACCGGAAAAGCGTGCCGCGAAACCGGAAGTGCAGTGTGCCCAGGAGATCCTGACAACAATAAACATTTTCTTAAACACAATTACCAACTGCCCCATTTCATTTGATTACCTTAACCACATTTACCTTCATCGGCTACCAAAAATGGCAACCAATCAGCATTTCAGCCTTCATCCACATCTAAAACATTACAAAAAAACACTAAACATTTAAAACCATGGTTACAAACTGCACACTCACTTTTATTTATTTAAAATATTAAATTATTGACCTTCTTTGGCAGATAGCAGATATAACAATCAGTTGATGTTCAAGCATTTATCCAGATCTTTTGTGACCTTTTGGATGAGTCGTCACTGTGCTCTTGGGGTAATTTTGGTCAACCGGCCACTCCTGTAAAGGTTCTCCACTATTTCATGTTTTTGCCATTTGTGAATAATGGCTCTCACTGTGGTTTGAAAACCAACCAGTTATTAGGTTTAGAGGGCAAACACTTTTTCACACAATAAAAACTGCATGTTGTGTTCACTTGTGTTGTCTTTTACGAATATTTAAATTAGTTTGATGATCTCAAACATTAAAGTGTGAAAAACATGCAAAAAAAAAAATCAAGAAATCAACACTTTTTCACACCACTGTTTATGAAATATAAAATGTTCTTTAGACGTTCAGTATTATGAGAATACAATATGAGTACAATTACAGGACAGAAACACTGTTCATTAACACTCAGAACATTTTATGATAATATTATGAAAATATTTAGCAGATATGGAAAAAAATAACATTCCGAAGTTATAAGACTTTTTTTTTCAATATTCAAGAACAATAAAATTGTAATGACATCCCATGAATGTTGCTCTTAATGTTTTAATAACATTTCAAAAACTTTTAACAAATACAATTAACATCAGAAGAATGTTCCAAGAACATTGTATTGATAAAATTGATTTTCTATCAACATTAGGAGAATATTCATCAAGTATAAATAACATCATAAGCAGTGTTGTGCTCGTTACTAAAAAATAGTAACCAGTTACAGTTACTCGGTACTTCGTTCAAAAAGTAACTGAATATATCACAAGGATTTCTGAAATAAATAACAAAACAAGCTGAATAATATATTTAAATTCAAACACTAAAGTGGCTTCTGCATCATAAAAGCTGTTGTGTTGAGCTCTTAAAATGTTCCTTTCACAGCTGAAGTATGAAAACTATCAACAATGTAGAACAGAACACCGGGTTAGCTTCTAGCTTCTAGCTCCTCAGGCATGGAGCTTCTGAAGGAGCTTCGACAGATTGGAGTTGCTGTTTATCGCAGTAGATACGACCTTCGAACCAGAAAGACACAGCTTACATTAGACTAAACAGTTTTTGTCTTTATACTCAACTAAAGTGAAATAATGAGCATATTTCCACTTTGAGAAACTCGTCTTGCTCTCGCCTCGACTCGCCATTACTGCTACACAGACCTGAATAAACAGAGACACGCCCACAGCGCGTCTTCTTCGTGTTTACAGTGGTTCATCCACCATTCCTACAATGCGACGCTGCTGTAAACAGGTCAGACCGTAATCTACACTTCAGCCCAAATTAATCCATTTAAAAAAATAACGGGTAACGCACCTTACGGTAACGGGGTTACTTTATTTTTAAAAGTAACGCGTTACAGTATTAGTTACTGTCAAAAGTAACACGTTACTGCCAACACTGATCATAAGGACGTTCTGAAAATATTGTTCTAATAACATTTTATATCAACATTAGCAGAACAATTATTAAGCATAAATAACGTCATAAGGGGGTTCCTAGAACATTGTATTGATGATGTTTTCAGTCAACATTAGAAGAACATTCATCAAGTATAAATAACGTTATGAGAATGTTCTATAAACATCGTTTTAAAAATGTTTTTTTTTTTTTTTTTTACATTTAGACAACGTTTAGGAAACGTTAGATAAAGTTGTGGGAAGGTTCCCTGTTAGCTGGGGAGATGCTCAGACGATTTAAAGAATACTAGTCAACATTAGAATCACCCACAGTCAGCTGGAGTGGTAGAGAGAACAAACAGAACCATTAAGGAACGTATTACTAAAGCCTGCATTAAAACAGGCCGAAATTGGACTGTTGTTCTCCCGGTAGTACTCACAGAAATGAAAATGACCCCATCTTCAACAAAACTAACCTTTGAAGGGGACGCACTGGCATTTCTTCCTCAGGTAACCTGGAAGTGATGGTGGACGACTACGTTTCTGCCCTGGTTGAGAAATTGAATTCTATCAGTGCTGATGTCTCACTAACTCTTCCTCTGCCCACAAATAAGCCAACACACCCTTTTGTGCCTAATCAGCAGGTCCTTATAAGAAGTCTGAAGCCTACCAAGGTCGTTGAGCCGAAGTATCTGGGTCCAGCGACTGTTCTAGCTGTAACCAGAACTGGAGTTCTGACTGATTATCAGCCACAGTGGATACACGCAAGCAGGATCAAACAGCACCCACTTATCTATGCACTAATTGGTCTGTTGGCCTAAGAAGCCTGCCTAAGTGAGTATTCAGGGCTGAAACAGTTGAGAGCCCACGGAAAGATCCTTTCTTTATAGTAGAAAGGGGGCCACCTCGGGGTGAAGATCTGACTCACTTAACTGTTAGTTTAGCTCACCCTGATACCTGCTCTAGGTCTAAATTCTATAACTATATATGCATAGTTGTAACTAGACTCCAAATTTTTCTTATTCTCTTGAACACATTATTCAGTGAGAAGAAACTGTTCTGTATACCTTATAATACTGCTAATAGACATACTGAACAAGCACTGAGAAATAATTGTCTCATGACGTCTTGGAGAACGTGAAACAACTGCTGAACAAAGTATTTTTGAGAAGATTAAGAGTTTGTTTACGAGTGTTGAACACTATTTTGTTTTAGGAATGATTCTTGTATTGATTGTAGGAATTATACTTTGTATGTTGCCATGTTTGATGACGATGGTAAAACAGGCTATAAAGGCCTCGATTGGAGTGGTGATGATGAAGGATTATATGCATGTAGGAAAAGAATGAAATGGAATCTGTATGTTTTGTTTGTCTTTATCTTCTCATTTGCAGTTTATGTCACCGATTCTGTTCCCAGGATGAACATCCTATGTTTTGGTGTGTGATGCTAAATCATAAATGATTTAAAGTGGCCATTGTTAGTGTTAAGATGTTTCTCACACTATCTCACACACACTCCTTTATCTGTTCAGTGTCTATAGAACATTTACGATGTGAGTCCTTATCTGGGCTCACACATCTCCGGCTAGTATATCCTCTTGTCTAAACAGGAAACAAGTTTAGGACAGCCTTTTCTCTCTATGTGTATATGTACGTTCTGCTACCTGCAATAAAGAGAAGAAGAAAAGGAACATGCATTCTGTGTGCTGTGTATTTCTTCTTCCTGATATCAGAAAGGCACCACGGGCATAGCAGGTCGTATGGAAAACCTCTCCAAGAATTAAGTTTCGTTTGGGCATGATAAAAATCTAACAATGTTAATGAGCTGTTTATCCAGTTATCATCTGTTAACCTGTTATTTCAACAAAACCAGATTTTCTTCTGCAAACCAAGTTCAAGAAAATGCTACAAGGAATTGACTCCCATGTCGTGTTTGCTGGACTTTAGAATGTAATACTTTATTGCACTGAGGTGCTTTAGTACCTAAAGGTCTACATTTATCATATTTATGATTTTATAATGAATAATTTGTATTATTATTATTATATGCAGATTTACACATTTATGAAACCCAAAGTGATAAAATGATTAAATTCCTAATAATTGGTTTTGCTTAAACAATAAAACTGGACTGGACTGATCTTGCTGATCAAAGCAAGAAACATTCATAAATCCCCCAAAACTATAATAATAATAATAATAATAATAATAATAATAATAATAATAATAATAATAATAATAATAATTACTGCAGTTGGTTGTCAGATGTCAGTCTCACACTGCCCTCTAGTGGCCCTGTCAGGACTTTCTTTTACTTAATTCTGTACAAATATTATTAATGGTGTTTTGTTGTCTAGTTATATGTGATGTTGATCTTTTACAAAGCAACATATTTTTCTTAATAATATTAAACTGTCTAAAACTTAAACTGTTGATTAAATCAGCTGATCAAAATTTATATAATAAATAATGTAGAAATAACGAGTACAGATTTAATAACATTTAAACAATTTATTTTGTCAAAAACATTTTATAAAATCCAGTCTTTATGTTAAGAAACTGCATGAAGTTAGTATTAAATGTATTAAAAGTATCATCTAATGCAAGAACTCAATCAAACATGTTAGAATCCAATATAAACTTGATCAAATCTCAAATCAGACTCTGAACTGTACGAATGCTATTTGTTCTGTTATTGAACTAGAAACAGTGAATGTTGAGATGTTTGGGAACTGATTATTGTCTGTATATATGCAGGTCAGGGGTTTTTTCATGCTGGAACACCGTTCATTACAATGAGACGATGATGTAAGATGACGAGCCAAACCACGGAGACGAAGCTGACTGAGGTGAACCCCTCAAACTAACCCAGGAACAGAGAAGGAACTTTCTGACCACCTGCTGGTTTTGCACAAACAGAACAAAAGTTTATTTTTCTTTAATAAACTGCTGAAAGAAATATTTTTAAGGAGACAGAATTTTTATGTTACAGATTTTGTTAGAACTGTGGAATCGAGTCATTTACCAGTGAATCTTTAGATTCAGACTCAATTGAACCGAATCCAGTGAACCGACTTTTTTGAGTTATTGTTACACTGTTGCTAACATTATTATCAGATTTATTATTATTATTATTATTATTATTATTACTAACACATTATTAGATATTACGTTCATTAAATGAATTTTATAGAAAAAATGATAACTAAATGAACAATTCCCTATGTTATGTTATAATTATCTCATTCATACAGCTGAGCAGTTGAGGGCCCATGATAGCAGCTCCAACAGTCATTTAGTTGAATCTTCTGAGGAGAAGTGGGTTCCACCACCAGCCATCAACCAGAAAAGAGGTTCAAGCAGTCTCCAAACTCAGCACCTGTTTCAGCTCTACCAGTAAGAGTGAGAGACAGAAAATCCCAGTCTTCACTGGTTGTATCCCCCAACACACCTGAAGAGAGGTGGAATCAGGATTTTACACCCCAGCCAGTCTGTAGACCATCTGTCATAGCACTGGTTGATAAGATGTTGGGAACGGGCTACAAACTGTTCGTTGATGACTTCTACACAAGTCCAGCACTGTTTAGAGATCTACTAAAAAAAAAATCTGAGCATGTGGGAAATTTCAGTCCACAAACCCTCAAACCATCACCAACAAGCTTCTGAAAAAAGCTCCTCGAGGCCTCATCACTGGCTGAGAGAAGAGGATGTGCTGTTTGTAGAATGGAAGGAAAAAGGAAGGTCCAGATGTGCTCCATCATTCACAGAGGCACTGAAGGAAGCATTGTGCTACTTTTATTTTCATTACTTTCTTCTTCTACTGTTTTTCTAATGTTCAAATACCAGTCTTATGCTTATTGTGTGAATGTTATTATTCCCAGTACATTTGGTTATCAGGCTGCTTTTCCTCAAACAGACGGAGGGAGAAAAGGACTACACACAGTCTCAGAATAATGTTTATAGGAATCTCCTTTTTATTGTATTTTCTTCAAAGTTAAATATAAACTCATTACACATGTGACTTTTAACCGTCACTATTCTGGATTGTTTCAGGACCGAATTCATGTATTTATATATAAAAAAAATAATGTTTTATGACGTACACATTTTTTTCTAAGGAACTTCAGCATCTTTGGATGATGTAAAGCCCAAAGTGTGTTCTTTCAAAAGAGATGTAAATTGTGTATGTAGCACACTGTTGTCAGGAACTTTTACCATTGAAATCAGGAAAAAGTAGCTAAAAATGCACCAGTTGTTGAAAACAAAACCAATATAGAAACATTTATTCCGCTCATAAATCCTATAAAACATGCAGCATTAAACATGAACTTCCAGCAGATGAACATCTCATAATACTGTCTGGAAGTGAGAAATGTACAGGTTGTTTTTACTCCATACACATGAACTTACTTTGATCAGAAACACAATCATACTCCAAATCAATTAATCAATAAAGTCAATAAAAGAATCCCAAACTGCTGTGTGTCTTGTCCTGCTATTAATGACGTCATTAGAGCTCCACTACTTCTAATGACCTGCTGTGACAGTGAGCTCTAATACACATCACACTGCCACTACTGGTCATTTATGATTCTGCAACATTCATAGAGTCACTCCGGTCAACTTCCGGTTCTCAACTCGGATTCACTCGCTTTATACACAGTTTACAGCCGTTTTTATCTTATTTATGACTGTAATATCGCTCTTCTCTCAGGAACAACAGAAAAGATGTGAAGACATGAATTTTATCCGCTCTTTACCTCTGTAATGTGCGCATGCGCATAGTGTCAGGTTAAGAGAGACCGGGTTACGTCACAGACGGAGGGCGGGGCATCTCCCTGTGACGTCACAGTAAGGCAACGTCTAAATTGGAAGCGTCTCTGTTTCTCTCATTTCCGAGGTTTTTGCTTGTGAGTAAAGAGGCATAAACATGGAGCTCTTCAGAAGGTTGAGAGAGTTTTTTCAACCAGAAGAACGAAGAAAACTAAGCAGATTGCTGAAATGAAGGAGAAGCTGGAACACATGGAGAAAGTAGTGAAAGACTTGGATGCATTTTCTCTCTAATGATAGAGAAGATAACAGAAGAGAGAGAAAGAAAGCCATTCTGCTACAGACGGTGCAAAAGCTGGAGGCTACTTTGGCTTCTGAGCGAAAGCAGCAGGAACAGGAATAACTGAGAGAAGCCAGAGCTGGGCGAGAGAACAAAAACAACTGGAGGAACGTGTTGCTCAGCTTGAGTTTATTTTGGAGCAGACCACCATGGAGCTCCAGTCTTCCCTGAAAATCATGAGGAACTGGAGAAAACTGTAGATTGTGAGAGAGAGAGCTGGACGAGAGAACAAAGAAAATGGAGGAACATGTTGCTCAGCTGGAGGTCTTTTGGAACAGACACATGGAGCTCCAGTCTTCCCTGAAAATCCAGAGGAACTGGAGAAAACTGTAGAAGGTGAGAGAGAGAGCTGGACGAGAGAAAAAAAAATGGAGGAAGATGTTGCTCAGCTTGAGGCCACTTTGGATCAGACCACCAAGAAGCTCCAGTCTTCCCTGGAAATCCATGAGGAACGGAAAAAACTGTAGAATGTGAGGAGAGAGCTGAAGAGAGAACAAAACGACTGGAGGAACATGTTGCTCAGCTTGAG
>JBCEWE010000098.1:2500-5000 GCA_039877035.1 Silurus lanzhouensis
TAACCCTAACCCTAACCCTAACCCTAACCCTAACCCTAACCCTAACCCTAACCCTAACCCTAACCCTAACCCTAACCCTAACCCTAACCCTAACCCTAACCCTAACCCTAACCCTAACCCTAACCCTAACCCTAACCCTAACCCTAACCCTAACCCTAACCCTAACCCTAACCCTAACCCTAACCCTAACCCTAACCCTAACCCTAACCCTAACCCTAACCCTAACCCTAACCCTAACCCTAACCCTAACCCTAACCCTAACCCTAACCCTAACCCTAACCCTAACCCTAACCCTAACCCTAACCCTAACCCTAACCCTAACCCTAACCCTAACCCTAACCCTAACCCTAACCCTAACCCTAACCCTAACCCTAACCCTAACCCTAACCCTAACCCTAACCCTAACCCTAACCCTAACCCTAACCCTAACCCTAACCCTAACCCTAACCCTAACCCTAACCCTAACCCTAACCCTAACCCTAACCCTAACCCTAACCCTAACCCTAACCCTAACCCTAACCCTAACCCTAACCCTAACCCTAACCCTAACCCTAACCCTAACCCTAACCCTAACCCTAACCCTAACCCTAACCCTAACCCTAACCCTAACCCTAACCCTAACCCTAACCCTAACCCTAACCCTAACCCTAACCCTAACCCTAACCCTAACCCTAACCCTAACCCTAACCCTAACCCTAACCCTAACCCTAACCCTAACCCTAACCCTAACCCTAACCCTAACCCTAACCCTAACCCTAACCCTAACCCTAACCCTAACCCTAACCCTAACCCTAACCCTAACCCTAACCCTAACCCTAACCCTAACCCTAACCCTAACCCTAACCCTAACCCTAACCCTAACCCTAACCCTAACCCTAACCCTAACCCTAACCCTAACCCTAACCCTAACCCTAACCCTAACCCTAACCCTAACCCTAACCCTAACCCTAACCCTAACCCTAACCCTAACCCTAACCCTAACCCTAACCCTAACCCTAACCCTAACCCTAACCCTAACCCTAACCCTAACCCTAACCCTAACCCTAACCCTAACCCTAACCCTAACCCTAACCCTAACCCTAACCCTAACCCTAACCCTAACCCTAACCCTAACCCTAACCCTAACCCTAACCCTAACCCTAACCCTAACCCTAACCCTAACCCTAACCCTAACCCTAACCCTAACCCTAACCCTAACCCTAACCCTAACCCTAACCCTAACCCTAACCCTAACCCTAACCCTAACCCTAACCCTAACCCTAACCCTAACCCTAACCCTAACCCTAACCCTAACCCTAACCCTAACCCTAACCCTAACCCTAACCCTAACCCTAACCCTAACCCTAACCCTAACCCTAACCCTAACCCTAACCCTAACCCTAACCCTAACCCTAACCCTAACCCTAACCCTAACCCTAACCCTAACCCTAACCCTAACCCTAACCCTAACCCTAACCCTAACCCTAACCCTAACCCTAACCCTAACCCTAACCCTAACCCTAACCCTAACCCTAACCCTAACCCTAACCCTAACCCTAACCCTAACCCTAACCCTAACCCTAACCCTAACCCTAACCCTAACCCTAACCCTAACCCTAACCCTAACCCTAACCCTAACCCTAACCCTAACCCTAACCCTAACCCTAACCCTAACCCTAACCCTAACCCTAACCCTAACCCTAACCCTAACCCTAACCCTAACCCTAACCCTAACCCTAACCCTAACCCTAACCCTAACCCTAACCCTAACCCTAACCCTAACCCTAACCCTAACCCTAACCCTAACCCTAACCCTAACCCTAACCCTAACCCTAACCCTAACCCTAACCCTAACCCTAACCCTAACCCTAACCCTAACCCTAACCCTAACCCTAACCCTAACCCTAACCCTAACCCTAACCCTAACCCTAACCCTAACCCTAACCCTAACCCTAACCCTAACCCTAACCCTAACCCTAACCCTAACCCTAACCCTAACCCTAACCCTAACCCTAACCCTAACCCTAACCCTAACCCTAACCCTAACCCTAACCCTAACCCTAACCCTAACCCTAACCCTAACCCTAACCCTAACCCTAACCCTAACCCTAACCCTAACCCTAACCCTAACCCTAACCCTAACCCTAACCCTAACCCTAACCCTAACCCTAACCCTAACCCTAACCCTAACCCTAACCCTAACCCTAACCCTAACCCTAACCCTAACCCTAACCCTAACCCTAACCCTAACCCTAACCCTAACCCTAACCCTAACCCTAACCCTAACCCTAACCCTAACCCTAACCCTAACCCTAACCCTAACCCTAACCCTAACCCTAACCCTAACCCTAACCCTAACCCTAACCCTAACCCTAACCCTAACCCTAACCCTAACCCTAACCCTAACCCTAACCCTAACCCTAACCCTAACCCTAACCCTAACCCTAACCCTAACCCTAACCCTAACCCTAACCCTAACCCTAACCCTAACCCTAACCCTAACCCTAACCCTAACCCTAAC
>JBCEWE010000098.1:10000-15000 GCA_039877035.1 Silurus lanzhouensis
TTCTATGCAACTGACAAAAAAAAAAAAAAAAAAAAAAAAAAAAAAAAAAAAAAAGGGGCGGAGCTTCCCCTTTATATAGGCTGCAGCTGCAGGCAGACACCCATTTGCCAGAAAGATCTATGCAGCACAACTTCATTTACTATTGAGCTTATCAACCCACATTTATTTTTTACATATTCATTGACTTCTCATTGTCTTTTGAATTGATTTCATTTAAAATTATCTGTTTTGTAAAAAAGACTTTTCTTCTTATTTCTCTATTTTTAATTTTTAATTTATATTTATTCATTTTTATTTTTTATTTTTTCAGAGAAAAAAGGGCAGGTCGCGCCTGAAGAAGGTGTAATAAATACCGAAACGTTGCGCAACTGACTTGCCTTGTTACTTTTACCAACACATTTTATTTACATATTTTTTATTTATTTCAAAATGCCCTTTGATTTTGAAAATAGGACTGGTCAATACAGACCATTTCCTACAACTAATTATGTTTCTCCTCACCGCAGACCAAATTGGCATCAGCCTTGGTCCTATCAGAGGAGTTACAGTGATGTTGTGGCTGGAAGGTATAGACCTCAACACAGCACACAAAATTACCCTCAACTCACAACAGTGAGAAATTTTTGGAACTATGGGGAACGCCCTTCCAGACGTTCTCCAGAACGATTCGCTTATTCCTCCCAAACTCTAAGAACTGCACTTAGATCCAGGAGTGCAGGCCCTAAGATCGTGAATTTTCATGGACACAGATCTTTTAATAAACAAAAGTCCACACAAAGACAACCGCAACAGCAAAGGTTTTTTGACAACAGATTACAATCTGCTAAAGGCCCTAGGCCCCCTAATAACACAAATCAGAACCAAAGGATTGAACCACCACGACAGACATTTCACGCTCACAAGGAACAGGACCCAAATTATAAAAAATTCAGTTGTTCACAAAAAAAGTATTTGAACTTCTAAGATCCCACCATCATCACCAAAAGGTCGTGCATGATCAAAACACTGAGCCGGTCACATTTTCACGTCTTACACACTATCTGACGGACGTGATTAAACCAGCCAAAATGACACCCCTAACCAAAACCTTGATAGAGGGAAATGCCAAGAACTGGGCCTACACAACCAGGTTAATCTTGCAGGACCATTATGCGCAGTGCATTGTTGAGGAGGGGGAAGGTCTTACTGATCTGATGGTGGACGACTGGAAATCAGCTTTCGCAATTGCCACAAAATGGTACCAAAACAAATTTAAAAAAAGACATATGACCCAGCCGATTGAGGAAGTAAAGACACTGCTCACCTCACTAGCAGCCCAAGCAAATCAAGCCCTTCCACCGGTTGACAGGGGCCCTCAGGAAGGAGTTGAGGAGATGCCAAATGCCACAGAATCTCTTCCCCTTAATAGTAATGGCCACTCCCCTCCACCAAGCCCAGTTACAACATCCCCTCAGCAATACAACTTGCCATCACCTACACCACTCCCACAGAGAGCCCCCCAAAGATCCATTAGGTCGGTTAATCAAACAGTACCTAAAAGGCTAAATCCGGCGGTAGTGAATGTGGATGACATCTCTGATATTTTCTCAATTAGTGTATGTCCAACACCCCAAGGGGAAACTGAGTTAACTACTCCGGTAGCCATTCCCAAGCCTCGAAATACTGTTCATAAGGAACTGTCACAAATTGTAATGGTACACCCTGAAACATACAATCCCCAACTCGACCAGGAAACTGACCAGAACATCCAAATAGCCACAGCCGGTGATCTATCGGTGGACTCCCTGCTATGCATCTCTGATCAGGATGTAGAACAAAGCCCTCTACCTGGGCCCCAATTGACCCCAATTGTAACGCCAGCTCCATCGCCTAGAGTGTTTAAAGCTACCAGACATTTAAATGTTTCTAGAAAAATGGTAAGTTGGACGTTTTGTGCCAGAAAAAAGTGGTGTATTGTGGGTGACTCAAATTTGAGTAGGATTCCTCCATATGACCTGGAGGACCTACAAATTGATAGTTACCCAGGGGCCACATTCAGGCATGCGGAGGCATTCATTTCTAGAGCCAACACACAAACTGAGGTGGATATAATTATTCTGGCATTTGGTATAAACCACAGGGGACAAAAACAGAGGGAGACTGCTGTGAAACAACTCCAAAGGACCATAAAGGCAACAAAATCTCGATTTCCTCGAGCTGCTATATGGATCCCCCTGATAAATTACAGCCAAAACCTAAGAAAGGAAGAAAAGACGGTGTTAATGGGGTTAAATGCACACATTCAAAGGAACATGCCATACTTACCTCTGTTACCAGATATCCAGTTCCAAGTCAGCCAGGATCAAATTCACTGGACGCCAAATTGTGCCAAAGCGATGTTGGAACACTGGTGTAACCACCTAAACTTCAAAGCCCTGTAAACCCGAAGAAGGGACTACAGAAAGGTCTTGAAGTGATAAATCTTTCGAAACACTTCAGACCAACAAAAGACCAATACAAGGTTTTAAACAAGGGCTTAGCGTTTATCCCCACACCAAAAATTAACAGGGACACGAAAAAGCAACTCTGTCTCGACATGCAACTGTATCACAGAAGACTGTTGTTACTGTCTTATTTCAGATACAGGGGAGGAGCAGAGCCTCTTCCCTTCACTCCAAAAGCCGTGTGGACCCCTAGTCTGTCCCAGGTCCCTAATCAGGTCAGAAAAGTAATCAGAGCCGATAGATATGCGTTTAAAAACCTTTCGTGGAAATATTCGCAAAAACGAAACCTTACTATCGCGGACAAACGGGCTTTAACCCAACTCCAAAAGAACAGAAACGTGATCATTAAACCGGCAGATAAAGGCAGTGCGGTAGTTATTATGGATAGGGCATCCTATATTCAGGAAGCTTATCGCCAACTAAATCAGTCGTGCTACTATCGGAAACTAGACGAACCTCTATTCCGAACAACAGGCCCAGAGATTAGGAAAATACTAGTAAAATTGAAAGAAGATGGTTTTATAAACCAAAGGCAATTCACTTACCTGTTGGGACCGGACAATCCACGGCAGAGACTTTTTTACCTCCTTCCCAAGATCCATAAGGACCCTAAAACATGGAGCATCCCGTTCGAAATGCCCCCGGGCCGCCCCATTGTCTCCGACTGTGGTAGCGACACATATGCTACAGCGGAATATATTGAACACTTCCTGAACCCCCTCAGTACCCGACACCCTAGTTACATTAAGGACACTTACGACTTCGTGGACAAAATTCGAACACTGCACTTACCTGTACACTGTCTATTGTTCACCATAGACATAGACAGCTTATACACCAACATAGATACATCGGTAGGAATCGAAGCCGTTCGGGAATGGTTCACCAGATACCCCAGTAGAAACAGACCTGACAAATATCTATTGGATTTGTTAAAAATCAATTTGGAGCGTAATGATTTTGAGTTCAATTCGGAACACTTTTTACAAATTAAAGGAACAGCCATGGGCAAACGATTTGCTCCCTCTTACGCCAACATTTTCATGGCAAAATGGGAGAGGAAGCACTAGCTGCCTGGCCTGTTAAACCTCTACACTATTACAGATTCTTGGACGACATCTGGGGTGTCTGGATTGAGTCCAAACCGGAATTTGAAAAATTTATTAACCATCTTAATCAGTTTAATAAATCCATACGGGTCAAGTACACCATACACTCATCTGAAATTAGCTTCTTGGACACAATCACATTCAAAGGGGAAGATTTCCTAGAAACCCAACAATTACAAGTTAGGGTCTACTTTAAGGACACAGACACCAACGCACTTCTACATAAGGAGAGCTTTCACCCAAAACACACCTTTAAAGGCATTGTAAAGTCTCAACTGCTGAGATTCCATAGGATATGCTCTAGGGCTGAGGATTTTTGGAAAGCCACCAAAATCCTATTTGGGTCACTCAAGAAAAGGGGATATTCCCGGTCTTTTCTAAGGACTTGCCTGAAAAGATTCCTGACCTTCATAAAGCAGAATAAACAGACCCCATCAGAAAACACTCAAATCATCCCTCTTGTATCCACATTCTCGACTAGTAGTACACTTTTAAACAGGAGAATCAAAGAAAATTTTGACAAATTCATGACTGAAGGGGAAATTTTGCATGGATACAGAGTCATTTCGGCTTATAAGAAAAATTGCAATTTAAAGGATTTATTAGTTAAAAGTAAGTTACTTCCAATGTGGACAGATAGAACTCGAAAAGGGACAAAACATACATTTCGACCCAAACGCCACGTTAATAATCCTAACACCAAAGAAATTTTTGTAATCAGACCCAACTTAAGTCCACGAGTTTCCAATTGTGTTTATTTAATTTATTGCAATAAATGCAATTTACAATATGTAGGGGAAACGGGAAATGCTCTATCAATGAGAATGACTCAACATTTTTATAATATCAGGAACGGAAAGGAGGCACACACTTGGATCGTACAGCACTTCTTAAAACATGGTTTTAAAGAAATAAGATTCATGGGACTTCAACACAACAGGAACTGGTCCCGGAATGCCCGAAGACGAGCTGAAAAGAATTGGATCCAGAAATTGGGATCAAAACATCCATGGGGATTAAATGAGAAGTGACGCATGGGATGAACAGGAATCCGGCACCAGACAGGCCCGTGCCAAACGTTGGCCTCAGTCCTGACTGAGACCACGGCCTGGGGACCCTAACCCTAACCCCCTAACACCTAACCCTAACCCTAACCTAACCCTAACCCCAAACCTAACCCTAAATCCTAACCCTAACCCTTAAACCTAACCCTAACCCTATTTTCTATCCCTATCCCTAAATCCTAACCCTAAATTTCCATCACTAACCCTAACCCTTAAAACCTCAACCCCTAACCCCTAACCCTAACCCTAACCCAAACCCTAATTTCTATCCCTAACCCTAATTTCTAGCCCTAACCCTAAAACCCCAACCCTAACCCTAAACCACCCCAACCCTAACCCTTAAC
>JBCEWE010000098.1:17500-50000 GCA_039877035.1 Silurus lanzhouensis
TTCAGGTGTGAGGATTAGGGTGTTAGGGTTAGGGTTAAGATAAGGGGTTAGGGTTAGGGTGTTAGGGTTAGGATTAAGGTCAGGTGTTAGGGTTAGGGTGTTGGGGTTAGGGTTAGGGTTAAGGTCAGGTGTTAGGGTTAGGGTGTTAGGGTTAGGGTTAAGGTTAGGTGTTAGGGTTAGGGTGTTAGGGTTAGGGTTAAGGTCAGGTGTTAGGGTTAGGGTTAAGGTCAGGTGTTAGGGTTAGGGTGTTAGGGTTAGGGTTAAGGTCAGGTGTTAGGGTTAGGGTGTTAGGGTTAGAGTTAAGGTCAGGTGTTAGGGTTATTGTGTTAGGGTAAGGGTTAAAATAAGGGGTTAGGGATAGGGTGTTAGGGTTAGGGTTAAGGTCAGGTGTTAGGGTTAGGGTGTTAGGGTTAGGGTTAAGATAAGGGGTTAGGGTTAGGGTGTTAGGGTTATGGTTAAGTTCAGGTGTTAGGGTGTTAGGGTTAGGGTTAAGGTCAGGAGTTAGGGTTAGGGTGTTAGGGTTAGGGTTAAGATAAGGGGTTAGGGTTAGGGTGTTAGGGTTAGGGTTAAGGTCAGGAGTTAGGGTTAGGGTGTTAGGGTTAGGGTTAAGGTCAGGTGTTAGGGTTAGGGTTAAGATAAGGGGTTAGGGTTAGGGTGTTAGGGTTAGGGTTAAGGTCAGGTGTTAGGGCTAGGGTGTTAGGGTTAGGGTTAAGATAAGGGGTTAGGGTTAGGGTGTTAGGGTTAGGGTTAAGGTCAGGTGTTAGGGTTAGGGTGTTAGGATTAGGGTTAAGGTCAGGTGTTAGGGTTAGGGTTAAGGTCAGGTGTTAGGGTTAGGGTATTACGGTTAGGGTTAGGGTTAGGGTATTAGGGTTAGGGTTAAGGTCAGGTGTTAGGGTTAGGGTGTTAGGTTTAGGGTTAAGGTCAGGTGTTAGGGTTAGGGTGTTAGGGTTAGGGTTAAAATCAGGTGTTAGGGTCAGGGTGAAAATCAGGGGTTAGGGTTAGGGTGTTAGGGTTAGGAATACGGTCAGGTGTTAGGGTTAGGGTTAAGATAAGTGGTTAGGGTTAGGGTGTTAGGGTTAACGTCAGGTGTTAGGGTTAATGTCAGGTGTTAGGGTTAGGGTTTACGTCAGGTGTTAGGGTTAGGGTGTTAGGGTTAGGGTTAAGGTCAGGTGTTAGGGTTAGGGTGTTAGGGTTAGGGTTAAGGTTAGGTGTTAGGGTTAGGGTGTTAGGGTTAGGGTTAGGATAAGGGGTTAGGGTTAGGGTGTTAGGGTTAGGGTTAAGGTCAGGTGTTAGGGTTAGGGTGTTAGTGTTAGGGTTAAGGTCTGGTGTTAGGGTTAGAGTGTTAGGGTTAGGGTTAAGGTCAGGTTTTAGGGTTAGGGTTAAGGTCAGGTGTTAGGGTGTAAGGGTTAGGGTTAAGATAAGGGGTTAAGGTTAGGGTGTTAGGGTTAGGGTTAACGTCAGGTGTTAGGGTTAGGGTTAAGGTCAGGTGTTAGGGTTAGGCTTAGGGTTAAGGTCAGGTGTTAGGGTTAGGGTGTTAGGGTTAGGGTTAAGATAAGGGGTTAGGGTGTTAGGGTTAGGGTTAAGGTCAGGTGTTAGGGTTAGGGTGTTAGGGTAAGGGTTAAGTTCAGGTGTCAGGGTTAGGGTGTTAGGGTTAGGGTTAAGGTCAGGTGTTAGGGTTAGGGTGTTAGGGTTAAAGTCAGGTGTTAGGGTTAGGGTGTTAGGGTTAGGGTTAAGATAAGGGGTTAGTGTTATGGTCAGGGGTTAGGGTTAAGGTCAGGTGTTAGGGTTAGAGTGTTAGGGTTAGGGTTAGGGTTAGGGTTAAGGTCAGGTGTTAGGGTTAGGGTGTTAGGGTTAAGGTCAGGTGTTAGGGTTAAGGTGTTAGGGTTAGGGTTAAGATAAGGGGTTAGGGTTAGGGTGTTAGGGTTAATGTCAGTTGTTAGGGTTAGGTTGTTAGGGTTAGGGTTAAGGTCAGGTGTTACGGTTAGGGTGTTAGGGTTAGGGTTAAGGGCAGGTGTTAGGGTTAGGGTGTTAGGGTTAGGGTTAAGGTTAGGTGTTAGGGTTAGGGTGTTAGGGTTAGGGTTAAGGTCACGTGTTAGGGTAAAGGTGTTAGGGTTAGGGTTAAGGTCAGGTGTTAGGGTTAGGGTGTTAGGGTTAGGGTTAAGGTCAGGTGTTAGGGTTAGGGTGTTAGGGTTAGGTTTAAGGTCAGGTGTTAGGGTTAGAGTGTTAGGGTTAGGGTTAAGGTCAGGTGTTAGGGTTAGGGTGTTAGGGTTAGGGTTAAGTTCAGGTATTAGGGTTAGGGTGTTAGGGTTAAGGTCAGGTGTTAGGGTGTTAGGGTTAGGGTTAAGGTCAGGTGTTAGGGTTAGGGTTAAGATAAGGGGTTAGGGTTAGGGTGTTAGGGTTAGGGTTAACGACAGGTGTTAGGGTTAGGGTTAAGGTCAGGTGTTAGGGTTAGGTTTAAGTTCAGGTGTCAGGGTTAGGGTGTTAGGGTTAGGGTTAAGGTCAGGTGTTATGGTTAGGGTGTTAGGGTTAGGGTTGGGGTTAAGGTCAGGTGTTAGGGTTAGGGTGTTAGGGTTAGGGTTAAGATAAGGGCTTATGGTTAGGGTGTTAGGGTTAGGGTTAAGGTCAGGTGTTAGGGTTAGGCTTAGGGTTAAGGTCAGGTGTTAGGGTTAGGGTGTTAGGGTTAGGGTTAAGATAAGGGGTTAGGTTTAGGGTGTTAGGGTTAAGGTCAGGTGTTAGGGTTAGGGTGTTAGGGTAAGGGTTAGGGTTAAGGTCAACTGTCAGGGTTAGGGTGTTAGGGTTAGGGTTAAGGTCAGGTGTTAGGGTTAGGGTGTTAGGGTTAGGGTTAGGGTGTTAGGGTTAGGGTTAAGATAAGGGGTTAGGGTTAGTGTTAGGGTCAGGGGTTAGGGTTAAGGTCAGGTGTTAGGGTTAGGGTTAAGGTCTGGTGTTAGGGTTAGAGTGTTAGGGTTAGGGTTAAGGTCAGGTGTTAGTGTTAGGGTGTTAGGGTTAAGGTCAGGTGTTAGGGTTAAGGTGTTAGGGTTAGGGTGTTAGGGTTAGGGTTAAAGTCAGGTGTTAGGGTTAGGGTGTTAGGGTTAGGGTTAAGGTCAGGTGTTAGGGTTAGGGTGTTAGGGTTAGGGTTAAGGTTAGGTGTTAGGGTTAGGGTGTTAGGGTTAGGGTTAAGGTCACGTGTTAGGGTAAAGGTCTTAGGGTTAGGGTTAGGGTCAGGTGTTAGGGTTAGGGTGTTAGGGTTAGGGTTAGGGTTAAGGTCAGGTGTTAGGGTTAGGGTGTTAGGGTTAGGTTTAAGGTCAGGTGTTAGGGTTAGAGTGTTTGGGTTAGGGTTAAGGTCACGTGTTAGGGTTAGGGTGTTAGGGTTAGGGTTAAGGTCAGGTGTTAGGGTTAGGGTGTTAGGGTGTTAGGGTTAGGGTTAAGTTCAGGTATTAGGGTTAGGGTGTTAGGGTTAGGGTTAAGGTCAGGTGTTAGGGTTAGGGTTAAGATAAGGGGTTAGGGTTAGGGTGTTAGGGTTAGGGTTAAGGTCAGGTGTTAGGGTTAGGGGGTTAGGGTTAGGGTTAGGTGTTAGGGTGTTAGGGTTAAGGTCAGGTGTTAGGGTTAGGGTGTTAGGGTTAGGGTTATGGTTAAGGTCAGGTGTTAGGGTTAGGGGGTTAGAGTTAAGGTCAGGTGTTAGGGTTAGGGTGTTAGGGTTAAGGTCAGGTGCTAGCGTTAGGGTGTTAGGGTTAGGGTTAAGGTCAGGTGTTAGGGTTAGGGTTAAGGTCAGGTGTTAGGGTTAGGGTGTTAGGGTTAGGGTTAAGGTCAGGTGTTAGCGTTAGGGTGTTAGGGTTAGGGTTAAGGTCAGGTGTTAGGGTTAGGGGGTTAGGGTTAAGGTCAGGGGTTAGGGTGTTAGGGTTAGGGTTAAGGTCAGGTGTTAGGGTTAGGGTGTTAGGGTTAAGGTCAGGTGTTAGGGTTAGGGTGTTAGGGTTAGGGTTAAGGTCAGGTGTTAGGGTTAGGGGTTAGGGTTAAGGTCAGGGTTAGGGTGTTAGGGTTAGGGTTAAGGTCAGGTGTTAGGGTTAGGGTGTTAGGGTTAGGGTTAAGGTCAGGTGTTAGGGTTAGGGTGTTAGGGTTAGGGTTAAGGTCAGGTGTTAGGGTTAGGGTGTTAGGGTTAGGGTTAAGGTCAGGTGTTAGGGTTAGGGGGTTAGGGTTAAGGTCAGGGTTAGGGTGTTAGGGTTAGGGTTAGGGTTAAGGTCAGGTGTTATGGTTAGGGTGTTAGGGTTAGGGTTAAGGTCAGGTGTTAGGGTTAGGGTTAAGGTCAGGTGTTAGGGTTGGGGTGTTAGGGTTAGGGTTAAGGTCAGGTGTTAGGGTAAGGGTGTTAGGGTTAGGGTTAAGGTCAGGTGTTAGGTGTTAGGGTTAGGGTTAAGGTCAGGTGTTAGGGTTAGGGTGTTAGGGTTAGGGTTAAGGTCAGGTGATAGTTAGGGTGTTAGGGTTAGGGTTAAGGTCAGGTGTTAAGGTTAGGGTGTTAGGGTTAGGTTTAAGGTCAGTTGTTAGGGTTAGGGTGTTAGGGTTAGGGTTAAGGTCAGTTGTTAGGGTTAGGGTGTTAGGGTTAGGGTTAAGGTCAGGTGTTAGAGTTAGGGTGTTAGGGTTAGGGTTAGGGTTAAGGTCAGGTGTTAGAGTTAGGGTGTTAGGGTTAAGGTCTTTATAAATCTTTATAAATTATTTATTTTAGCGATTGTACCCAATAAGTACAAACCCCATAAACATCACCTGGAGAGAGTGCTAAAGTTGGGTGAAAATGAATAAAAGAAAGTTGAAAAAAACTCACCCCCTGCAGTCAACCACAAGACACTTTTGTCAACCCTCAAGAGCCTTGGTATTTGCGGAACAGCATGGAAATGGTTTGCTTCCTACCTGGAAGGTCGCTCATACCAGGTAACATGGAGGGGATCCACATCTGCTTCATGCAGACTTACCACCGGTGTCCCACAAGGCTCGGTACTTGGTTCCCTCCTTTTCTCCCTCTATACCCACTCCATTGGTGAAGTCATATCCTCACATGGGTTTTCTTATCACTGCTATGCAGATGACACTCAACTCATCTTTTCTTTCCCTCCATCAGATACCACAGCTTCCGCTCGGATCTCAGCATGCTTGTCAGACATATCTTTATGGATGAGGGCTCACCAACTTAAACTCAACCCCAGCAAAACAGAACTGCTGGTCATCCCAGGTGATTCATCTCCAGGTCAAGATCTACAAATAACACTTCATGACTCTCTGCTCTCCCCTTCAGCCACTGCTCGTAACCTTGGGGTAACTATGGACAATGAACTGTCTTTTTTCCCACATGTCGCTAATGTTGCTCGTTCTTGTCGATTTCTTCTCTATAACATCCGAAGGATTCGACCATTTCTGTCCATACAGGCTGCCCAGTTGCTTGTTCAGTCTCTTGTCATTTCAAGACTGGACTACTGCAACTCTCTGCTGGCAGGTCTCCCCCTGAACGCTATTCGTCCACTGCAAATGATCCAAAATGCAGCTGCACGACTTGTGTTCAATCAGCCCAAGTTTTCCCACACCACCCCATTGCTGCGCTCCCTTCACTGGCTTCCAGTAGCTGCACGTATCAGATTCAAAACACTGATGCTTGCCTACAAGGCCAAAAATGGACCAGCACCATCTTACCTCAGTGACCTCATCACATCTCGCACTGCACCACGCTGTCTGAGATCCTCCAGCACTGCTCGACTGGTACCACCTTCTCTCAGATTGAGAGGTAAGTACAATTCAAGGCTCTTCTCTGTTCTGGCACCGAGGTGGTGGAATGAACTTCCCCTAGATGTCCGTACAGCAGAGTCCCTGATTATCTTTAAGCGACGACTGAAGACCTTCATCTTCCTGAAATACTTAAATTAGCACTTTCCAAGTTTGTAGAATTCGAGTTATATTTATATTGAGTTTGTATTCTTGCGTACCAGTGTAGATTTATTTACTACTAGAGATTTAAAGCACTTTTGTACGTCGCTCTGGATAAGGGCGTCTGCTAAATGCCGCAAATGTAAATGTAAATGTTAAAACCCTCTGGAGTCTGAATTGCCGCCGGCGCCCAAACGTGCTTTTTTTTTCAGATGCCAGCAAAAAGAGCTGAAACTGCTCGGTCATATTTGATCAAAAATGTCAAAGTAATACATCATTTAAATCTGTAAAGGGCTACTTTCATTTGTGTATGCTCATTATATAAACAAAACGTTGTATTTTTTTAAATAAATAAAATAGTCAGGGTGCGCCATCTGTCGCCTTTGTCTGCGTAAACTTTGTTTAGAAACACGTCATCATAAAGCGCTGAAACTCGGCCAATAGCTGACACACGGAAATAAAAAATATATCTTTAGACATCTTAAAGTGTGTAGTTTTAGAATAAGTCGGTGAAATAAAAAAAACATATGTTTCCAATGAATGTAAATCATGTAAAATGAAGCAGAGGCACAAATTTTCCACCGCAGCTCATTATCTGATAATGAGCTGCGAGCGGACACGCCCCCCCCCGCTATTCACAGGTAAGACAGTTCACACGTTGTCACACACACACACACGCACGCACACACACACACACGCGCGCGCACACACACACGCACCTCCCGGACAGTGTCATAAAACAATGCCAGAGAATCTACCTTTATATCTGAAGAAGATTGCGATTCCGACGAGGAGCGTTTGCATTTTGAAGAGCGAGGACTTTCCAGCAAGTTGCTACGATGAGTAAGTTATTTAGTCTTACATTCTGATCATATAAAACTTGTTTGTAGACATCTCTGCCTAGCTTTTCAGCATTGCCTTTTAATGTTACAACAAAAATCCGCCAATATCTGCTCATTTATAACATGAACTGTTTGTGATTGTATGCTTTAAATATTGATGTTATATAAAGTTATATTTTAGCCTCAATTCAGTTTTGGTTGGTGTCACTGATCATCCTGAAAGGCTGTTATGTAGTGTTAGCTAGCAGAGATGTTTCAGAATGCTGAGGTGTAAATGCTTTATGTACACTGCATGATAACAAATATATATTGTTCAAGTGTATTCATCAAAAATACTGAAAAATATATTGTTTGATTATTTTTAGGAGTGTGGCTGCATCACCCCTGCCTTCACTGGAAACTCACACCAGGCCACGCAGGTGTCGCTCCATTTTCAGTCTGACCGAGAATCATCCTGAGTAAGTACATATTTTATATTTTATTAAATTATATTTAGTTTGAATCATTATTGCTTTGTATGACACATGCAAACAACTTTATCAATGACAATATTATTTGCTCAGCTATAAATGGTGATGGTGTAAATGTACTGAGATGCATTATGGTGTATGGCCCATCAACAAACATTTATCTGTCCTATTGCCCATCAACAAATAGGCCTATAGGCTGTACAATGCATGCTAACAAATATATTTTGTTCAAGTTTATTCATCATCCTAAAATATATTGTTGGATTATTTTTAGGAATGTGGCTGCATCACCCCTGCCTTTACTGGAAACTCACACCAGGCCACGCAGGCGTCGCTACGTTTTGAGTTCGACCAAGAAACATCCTGAGTAAGTACATATTTTGTATTTTCTTAAATTATATTTAGTTTGAATCATTATTGCATTGTATGACATGCAAACAACTTTACCAATGACACAATTAGTGATGTTCATGTGTGTTTCATAAACAGATGTGATCAGGCACCTGCTCCAAAAAGGGCAAAGGCAGCACACACACAGTCCACCATGTCATGGAAGGATCAGACAGATAACGACACAGTTCCACAGACTCTGCGATTCCTGCCCGCACGTGAACCTGAACCTCAACTGAGGTCTTCTGACTCTCATTCTCCATTTAGTCTATTTAAAATGTTTTTCCCGGACAGTGTTGTGTGTCAACTTTGTGCCACAACACAAATGCTCAAGCTGCCAAGTCAATAGCCAAGAGACATAAATACAGATGGAGAGATGTAACCGTGAGGGAGATGTATCACTACACTGGGCTCTTATTTTACATGGTAATGGTAAAGTTGCTCTCTATCATAGACTACTGGTAAAAGAGCAGTATTTTCACAGTTCCCTTTCCAGCAACAATTATGTCAAGGGACAGATACAGGAACATTTCGTGGAATGTACACATGAGTCACCCAGATGCAGACAAAGAAAATAACAGAAAGAGGGGCACATCTGAACATTAGTTAGCAGAGTGAAACTGCTTATGGACACAATCCATAAGACATGCAAAGCAATTTATCATCCTAGAAGACATTTAGCCGTGGATGAGAGGATGGTAGCATGCAAAGCTAACACTTGGAGGACACAGAACATGAAAGCCAAGCCGACTAAGTGGGTGTTCAAGTTGTTTGTTCTTGCAGATTCCTCAAATGGATACACTATTATTATTATTTAATATATAGCCCTACAGGATTTGCAGAACCCTACTGTAGTGTATTGTGTTAGTTTTTGTTGCACTCTTTATTTTTTATACATACTGTACTGTATTGTTTTATTGTTACACAATTCCCTTTTTAATGCTGTCCTTGCTCATGTGTATTTTTAATAAACACAAAGGAAACACATTCCTTGTTGTAGTACTGTACTTCTCACTCAGATTCTGACTCAGTGATCCACAGCTCATTATGTAATCGACAGCTCATTATGTGGAGAAGCTCTGTTCTCAAAAAGTCTTGTGAAACATGTGTACTGTAGGTTTTGTGGCCTTATTTCAGTGAGTTTTTTTTTTTTTTGCTTTTTCAAAAACCACACATAAACCTTATTTTGTCAAAAATACAAACAAACATATAAGTTGTTTACATATTATGGTAGCCCAGTTTGTGCTGAATACAGTGTAATAAGCCTTTTGTCAATAATATATTTTAAAAGCAACTAAAAAGAACCAAATGTAAGAGCACGTCAAAATCTCTCAAGGGGTCAAAAACACCCTCAGACTCCAGAGGGTTGATATGTAAAAAAAAAAAAAACTTATGGTCCACTGAAGCAGGCAAAAGATATTTCAAACTTTTTTTGAATGTGTACAGGAACAAATGATATGTTGTATGTTAATTGCTTTGTGCTAAAGGCAGCAGTAGGTCCCCTGGTGGTCTAGTGGTTAAGACGCAGCACTCTCACCGCTGCGACCCGGGTTCGATCCCCGGTCAGGGAACCATCCCCAGCCGCTCTCAGTGCCGGTCCCAAGCCCGGATAAATTGGGGAGGGTTGTGTTAGGAAGGGCATCCAGCGTAAAAACGTGCCAAATCAAACGTGCGGAGGATCCGCTGTGGCGACCCCTAACGGGAGAAGCCAAAAGAAAGTTATCTTTCGTTCTAGACAGCTACTAGCACAGAGAGAACTTTGCACACTGATAATGGTGTTCCTCACCATTATCAGTGTAGAGAGAAAGTTGTAATAAGAACAAAACATTTAGAGAAGCATTGAAGCAGGACTTGAACCAGGGCTACAGGTAATAAAGAGCAGCAGTGTTAACCCCCTGAGCTTCTTTTCTGCCTCAGGGCTGGAGTATGGGTTCTAATCAGGTGCAGTGAAAAAAGAATAAAATTATGGTGTTGCACTGAGCTCACAGATGTGAAATGCTTTTGGCTCAGCAGGTTTTTTAAATAGTTTCTCATAAATATTGATGGAGCCACATCTCACATACTTCAGCTCTGCAAAAAAAGACAACTCCCAAAGAGGTTGAAGGCCTGGTTCAGGTGATGAAACTTTCTTTCTTTGGGCATCATTTATGTTACCTGATGTGGTGAACTTCCAAGTGGCTTCAGGTTCTGGTTTAGGTGATGTAAATGTCTGTCTGTTGGTACTGAGGGTTTGAGCTCTGCTTCAGATGATGTTACATGGATTAAACAGGATCCATGTCCAGGAAAATTCCTTCTGTTTTCTGCAATGGTCTCCCCAGTCAGAAGATATTAATTCTATAGAACATTCACAATATGGCAGAACTGGAGATTTAGAGCATGCAGTTGACAAATCCAATGCAAATACATGATGGACCACAATCAAAAAAAATCTCCGGATCCTTGTGGAAAGCATTTCTGAGAGTAGAAACTTCAGCCATCTATATTATATAGTTTTCCTTTAGTGCTCAGTGTGCATATGATTATCCAGTTGTGTGTGTATATACATTATATAGATCATTCTTTCTTCCAGTGTGTGAAAATATACATATTATATTTATCTTTAGTCAAGTCAAGTCAAGTCAGGTTTATTTGTATTGCGCTTTTCACAACAGACATTGTCTCAAAGCAGCTTTACACAAATCAACAGTGATGGTGAATGGTGTGAATTTGTCCCTGATGAGCAAGCCTGTGGCAAGGAAAAACTCCCTTAGATGTTATGAGGAAGAAACCTTGAGAGGAACCAGACTCGTATTTAAGTATTTAATGAATGTGTTAGTAAATGAGGAAGAAAGAAACACATCTAAACAGCTGTTGTTAATAAAATACTGATATACTGTAAGTTTATAATTGTTTTAAGGTGAATTGTGTCAGAACTCAAACTGACTGAACTTCCAACAACTCTTTACTGCTGCTGTTTTTAGGAGTGGAAGTGATTTCCCTTCACCTGCTCCTTACACACTCCTACCTTTCACTTCACCTCCATCAGTTCAGGTTCAGGTGGTCAGCAAGCTGCATCTATTTCAGTCTACATCCACATTAATCCGGATCAATCTGAACACTGCATGTTGGTGTGAAAACGCTCTCCGTGTGCACGAAATGAAATGAAAGTTTGGGAGGAACGCGTTTAGCGATGTTTCATTTCAACAGCCAACTGCAATATGAGGCACAATAACGGAGATCAGGGCGAAGCCCCGCCTACCATGTATCTTATTGGATAGTGGGTTCTAAGCCCGCCTTATTATACTCTCTGATTGGCCAATGCAAATCCAATTCAAACTAACCAGTTTATCTCCGGTCACTCATGTATCTGTTTCTCCACAAGGGGGTGAAATAGAGCATTTTTTGTGGTTCATATTTTTATGAAATGCAAAAATAACTTAAATATATAGAAATAGAAGTGTAAATAAATACAATGTGGTCTTCATTTTGCATCTGCTTTATTTAGGATAATTTTGTATTCACACAGTTTATACACCCCAAGCAGCTGCTCTGTGGTAAAATTTACTCTTAAACCATTTGACCAGGATTTAAATCTGCAGCCTCTTAATTTATTTCAACCAGATGAACCACAGGATCTGTTTTGTACTTTATGCTTTATCATAAACTGAAAACCACAAGCCAGCAAAATGAACAAAAAACAATGCAAATGAACAAAAAAAAATAATGTTCACCAATCATAAATTATAGGGATGCACTGAAAATTCAGCCATGAACTGGTTCCGGAATGCCCAGAACCAGGAAAATGTTTTATGAGTGTTAGAATATGGAATATGACTGAAAATGCACTGATGTTTGGAGTGATTTTGCCTTTACTTTTCTCAAAAACACCACAGTAAAATGACGACATTTACTTGTGTAATACAGAGCAATACTCTAAATAGGAATTATTTGAAAGATTGAGCAAACCTATAAAGAAAAGTCTTTAATGAATGTTTGAATATGTGACATAAATAAAAATGCACTGATGTTTGGAGTGATTTTGCCTTTACTTTTCATAAAAACTCCACAGTAATATGACTTGAAATTTTAAAATAAGAATATAATAGACAGGGGGACTCTAAATAAGAATATTTGAAAGATTGAGCAACCTCAAAAAAATGTTTGAGTGTTTGAATATGGTGATTTAAATGCACTGATTTTTTTTACGAATTGTACGGTAGACTGACCTGAAAATAAATTCAGTGATATTCAGGGTCACTGTGAGTAAAGATCAATTGAATGAATTAGCAAACATTTAAAGGAAGGTAAAATTAAGGTGATTTTGCTTTTACATTTTACTGTATAATCTCAGTAAAGATGTTTTAAAAGTGTTTGAGTATGGGCCTTGATTATATATATATATATTTATCTATTTATTTATTTATTTATTTATTTATTTACACCACAAACAAGACATTTTATTAATTTTGCTTTGATAAAAAAAAAAGTATTGCTATTTTATGTTTTGTTTTTTTTGTTTGTTTTTTTTAATAACAGATAGGAACAGATAATTTTGAAATCATTTTGAAATTAAGCATGAAAAGAAAAGACAGCATTAAATTAAAGGTACATGTAATATACCAGGACATAAGACTTTAAGGTATAACTTGTGTTAATGCAGAGTTATATTCTGGCATTTAAAATGCACTCTTGTTTGGAAAATAAAGAGCAGATATCAAGTCTTAAAATAGAAAACAGCATTAAAGTAGAGATCCATTAATAAACCGTTAAAGTTTAATTATTGTTGAGACAGAGTTAAACACTAAGTTTGTATGAAAGAAGGAAACACATACAATATGTCATACAGAATTTGGAACACTTTATTCATTATTTAACTAGGGTTAGTGTGTGTGTGTGTGTGTGTGTGGTGTGTGTGTGTGTGTGTGTGTGTGTGTGTGAATTGTTGAGATTGTAATGGTCGCACATCAATATCAAGTCAAGTCAAGAAGCTTTTATTGTCATTTCAACCATATATAGCTGATGCAGTATACAGTGAAATGAAACAACGTTTCTCCTGAACCCAGGTGCACAGTACAGTCTACAGACTTGTACTGTGGAGCACAGTGCCATCTACTGGTCTGCTGGAGGTAGTGGAGCTCTGTTTCTTTCTCAAACGTACAGCCACATCAAAATATTCTAACAAGCACCATCCCTACTGGATGCTACTTTAAACTGGAGAGAAAATCTAAATGGTAAAAAAAGCAAATCTCTTCTGAACTCAACACTGCATACTGTGTCTTCTATTCAGTGTTAGTCTCTGATTATTACATGTGGTTCCTTAAATAAATCTCAATTATATACACCTGTATTCATTTACAATATACATCAATTCCGGTTCAATACCCAATCAATTGACATTCTAGGAAAATAGCAGTTTTTACAAATAAGACAATGTGTTTTGACTTTTGAATAAATAACATGTGCATTATAAATACCAATGGTTAGCTAGAGCTATTGCGACCCAGAATGCATCACTACAGAGCTCCACATACCACATGAACAGAACCACACAAAAAACAAATATGGCAAAAACAAAGAGCACAGCAGACTCAGAAGCAAAATAAAATCATAGTCATCATCATCATCATTATAATTATCATCATCTTATTGTCTGAAAGTATCACCATCATAAATAACAAATCTAAAAGAAAGATGAAGCGGTTCTCTCTCTTCTCACCGCCTTTATTCCCAACTCACTCCATCAAACCCTGGAAGACTAAAGTAAGGGGAAAAGAGTCAACAGGTTTTTTGTGTGTGTGTGTGTGTGTGTGTGTGTGTGTGTGTGTGTGTGTGTGTGTGTGTGTGTGTGTGTGTGTGTGTGTGTGTGTGTGTGCTTAAATGTGTGAAATTCTGTGCAAATGAGCAAATTATTATTAAATTGTGATATAATTGCAAATAATCATTTTACAAAACACACGATTTTTATCTCCAAAATAATTGTGCTATCAATAATAATTTACCAATATTTATGAGTTTTTTTTATCAGAACTGTAATTGTTTTTGTAGCAACACTGGAGATGTGGCATTACATCTGTTACAAAATTGTAGTGGGACTCAATCCCACTGTACTGTAGTAAGAAAGCAGATTTAAAAATGGAGATTGTTGGCCTCTTAACTCCTTTGTGCCATCCCTAAAAGTATGAGGGACAATTTCAGAGAGGAGTGAGGGGCAGAGGCTAGGATCAGGAGAGAGAACTTTAAAGACATAATGAAGGTATCAAGAGAAATTCACCCCACCCCAATTCATTCAAAGTTTCTTTGTAATTGTTTTTTTGTTGCTGTTTCATTCATGCAAGGGATTTTTTTATTCTAGGAGTTCAAACAAAGCTCAGAAGAATCAAGCTTCAATGTCTCTAACAAGAAGCAGAAGAAGAAGGAGAAAGAGAAGTCATAGCAGAAGATTGAAGACTGGTTCATTTTTTAATCCCCTCATTCCAGGAGCTGTCCATAGAGTCAGGGTGTGTGCCCCAAACCTACTGTTTAGCATTCATATACCATTTTGTCTCTCTTACACACACACACACACACACACACACACACACACACACACACACACACACACACACACACACACACACACACAGGGCCAGTGGCCTCCTTACCCCTTAATGGAAATAATTATTAACAGTAAACACAGATGATAAAACTCATCAATATTACCCAAAATGTGGGTGGATTTTTGCAATAAATGGCTCCAGTCAAGTCGAGTAAAGCGTGTGTTAAATCTCCATTTTCTAGACAGTGAAGTTGTCAGCTTTTCTGAGGTCCCTTCACCAAAACTGTGGCTTTTGTCATTTTGTCTGCAGACAACATAATCCCCAAAGCAGACATTCCTCCTGTTGATAATTGCATTCTGCATGTTCATTTCCCTTACAAAAAAGTAATTGTCATTTATATGATTTTCTTGTCCCCCACCCTCCTCTTTCAGATCACTGGAATCATTCAGACAAAAAGCAGGCAGTAGACAGAAAGAAAACGGAACATAATGAAAAAAAGGATTAGGGTTTTCATGCCTCAATTTCCCCCTGAACCTCCCAGTACACTTCTGCTGGTTTTTTTTTTTGTTTTTTTTGGAACATGCACAATGTCACTGCCTTTCCTTCAACTGACTCTTGCCAGCAACTGATGGTATGTTCCCTCTCTCTCTCTTTCTCCTGCCTCCCATATGCTCTCTCCAGCCTCCATCTTCTCCTCTCTCCTGCTGCTCTCTCTCCTGCCTCCCTCTCTCTCCGTTATTCTTTCTCCTGCCTCCCTCATGCTCTTTCCAGCCTCCATCTCCTCCTCTCTCCTGCCTCTCTCTCTCCTGCCTCCCTCTTTCTCCGTTTCTGCTGCCTCTCTCTCTGCCTCTCTCTCTTGTGTCCCGCTCCCCTGCCTCTACTAATGTTTTATTTCTTTGATGTTCCCAAAACTAATTAATCTACCATTATTCACTCAGTCCCTCCATTTTCTTAGAAGCTTCCAGGATCCAAGGAAAAACTGCCTCCCATGGTAGAACATCTAGTCTTTAATTGGGTCTAACTCCAGTAAATGCCAGTTTCATCTATTCCTTTTCTTGTGTCCCTGCTCCCTCCCTCCCTCCCCTCTCCCAGAGGCTAGCACCAGTCATCCTCATCTGTCTCACTGTAGGGTTCATGCAGTCCTTTCCTGGGCCCTCTGGGATGTGGAGGCTTGTGAGGTGCACTGTGAGGGGGTCTTTGTGGTGAGGGTGAGGAGGAACGGTACCCGTTAGGCATGCGACGAGCACCAGCGGGGTGAGCAGTCCTAGGTGATCGAGGATGTGGTGCTGGGTTATGTGGGTGTGGGTTTCCCTGTCCTGGGTTTGGCTCATACGCAGGTGGCTCGCACCGTTTATAATCATAAAAGTTGTCACCTGGCGCACTTTCAGACAAACCTGGGCACCAGCGGGCACGGCAGCCAGAGCCATGATGAGGGGGTACAGATGGTTCAGGCACAGGTGGAGAAAAGCGCCGCTGGGTTGGAGTGGGTAAGCAGCTCTGTGGACCTGAAGGCGGTGTACCAACTGGTTTACGAATCACAGGTGAGTAGGTAATGTGTGGGCGCGGGGTGGCAGGTGTCTGGGGCAGTTGCCGTCGACCTCGCCGAGGTGTGCTCGTCCCAGATGTTGAGGGCACGGGACTGCCGCTCACCGAACTACTGCCCTACATGAAAATGGGACAAGGCAAATAAAAAAAAAAGAACGACAAAATTTATCCACAAAACAACAGCAAAAGAGAGAGAGAGAGAGAGGAATAAAAAAGTAAAAGAGATGATTGTAAAACAACAACAGTAAGGAGGGAAAAAGTACAGTTGTGAAAAAGTAAAAGAAAACACAGAGAAGCAGGAGAGATGTGTGGGCAAATGCAAAACAATGAAAAAAAAAGTCCAATGTGGGAGAAGCAACATTACACAGAGGACAAAGACAAAAAAAGACCAAAACAGGAGAAAACAAATGAAAAGTAGTTGAATTCCATTGGAACGGTGATAAATAACTAGAACCAGTCATCATGTCATCCTTCCTACATAATAAAGTTTATGTAAGTTTGTGATAAATGAATTTTCACCTCTAATTTCAGTCTTATTCTGTCTGGTACAATTCTACAGACCTTTACTACAAACATACACTTGTTCCAGTGGACAGTGGAAAAAAACACAGCACAGTGCAAAGAGAGCTTCTAAATCCATCAGTATTGATGGATTCACTGTGGAGCCAGGTGAGCATGTGATTTTCATGCAAGCCCACCTGTTGGTGAGTGAGGCACTCTCGGCCCTCACTGGGTGACCGGGACCAGCGACGCTGCCGTTGCCCGTAGTCTCCTCTCTCTCTCTCAGGTGTGTAGCGCTCCTTCTCCACTGAGCTGTGATGGTGATGGTGGTGGTGGTGGTGACGCCGCTCTTTAGCACGGCCACGTTCACGCTCTTTATCTTTGGGTGGCATGTCGCCCGACTGTGTGGTGGTGCTTAGATCTGTGCCGAGACCTACAGCATTACCGTGGGAGTCAGCTTACTGATATCATTCTTTAAACAAATTAAATTAAAATCTATGAGCAGATGTTTACAGCAATAATTAAAATACAGGGAGGGAAGACTTGCGGCAGCGTGACAATCTACATAAATACTTTTCATTTTAGGCCATTTGAATTATAATGAGCATTCATTTTAAGCTGGGTATAATAATGACATAACAGCATCATTTTTAGGAGACAAAGCACCACTTATTACTTATTACTTATTCTTTTCTTCCGATGAGAGTGTCTACAAGAGCCCAAAGAACTATCTGTTGAATATTAGAGAAATGTTGTTTAGTGGTTGCTGAGAGTCTAAAGATTATTCTGACCAAATTCCTGGACCAATGAGATTTTCTGCCTTCTTGGAATGTGAAACAGTTTTGTCCCTACAAATTTTATTCAATTCCCAAAAGTAATTTTTAGTATCCAAATAACTTTGAATAGTCCAAACGGATCAACTGAAGTAGCCAGAAATCTCTTTGTGATCTGAAGTAAAACTTCAAAATGATCTACCTACTAAAAAAAATGTGTAAATAAGTATCTATTTTTTTATGTAGACCAAAACACTTATAGGGAATTGTTTTTTATGGAGTTTTATGTTTAAATAATAAAATGTATTAATAAAAATATAATAATCAATTATAAAATGAAGTTAAATGTTATTACAGTATACAGAATGCGGTGACATGTATCTTTAACCTTTTTGATGTCATAGGACACAAGCAGAGAAACTACACCGAGGCTTCACTACTACAGAACTGTATACTGTACGGTACATGTACTCACTATAAATGTGATACAGTGAACTGTATTTCTACCAATTTACCAATTCATCTTGCTGTATTCCCGCAAATGTTTTCTGTGTGTGTTTAAAATGTGTGGGAGGAGGATTTACGACTTAAACAAATAAAACGCATTTTTCAGGTGGCGTCTGTTTATCATGGGTGGTTTTGGAACATAACCACCGCGATAAACAGGGGATTACTGTATAGTCAAATCTTTAGATAATTTTTTTTTGTTTTTATAATCGACCAAATAAAGATTATTAAACTTATTTCATTTTCTTCAAACTTATTTCATTTCAGCCTTCTTCATTTTCAGATCATTTTGTTCACTTTAAGCCTTTATATCTAAAAAATAGTCAAAATAATCTGCCAGTTGAAAGAAACTTACAAGTCTGCAATTAGGAATATTGTTTATAATAATTTTATACTAAGATTACAAACATACAGTAAAAAATATTAAATGCATTTAGAAAAATTTTATAAACTATAACAAGATTTTAATTTCTTTTTCTGCATTGTAATTCAGCAACTAATGAACCCTGTCTCGTGTTACAAACAGATTACTAGCTAAGGAATCAATTCATCATCATCATCATCATCATAATCACTAAAACAAATGTTGGTTCTGACCTCTATCGTTCATGAAATCTGTAACAGTTGTGTCTGTCTAACCTGTGTCAGCATCAGTGTAGCGGCTGAGTGATCTCTCAGAAGCTCGATGACTGCGATCTCTGCGCCGGTGTCCATGCCTTGGTCCTTCCTCTGGCATCACTCTCTCCATGGCATAATCATCAGCCCGTGGCCCCCGTCCCAAACGCCCATGACCAAGTGACGAGACTGATCTTTTCATAGGGCTGTTGTCTGTTATAGTCTGTTAGGACAATAAAGAGGGAGATAACAAAACACAAACTGAGATGTTTGAGCAATAAACCAAGAGAAGTTGGAGGAAAATAATTAAGAGTGCGTGTGTGTGTGTGTGTGTGAGTGTGTGTGTGTGTGCGCGTGTGCGTGCGTGCGTGCGTGCATACAAGACAGCTGGTAGCTTGTTTCACTGAACACACTATCCACAAGCAAGCTAAGCCAATCAAAGCAGCCCCACACCCAACATGCAATCTCCAAGATGTTGTAAGAGCAAAAGATACACAACTAGATAATGAAACCCAACATAAGGTAAGTCTTGGACTCACAAATTTGCAAGTATAAGGTCAATGTCATAACTGCTAAAAAACTACATTCATATAAAAAGTTTCCTCTAAGAATCCTTATCTTGGAGGAGTAATTTATCGGTTAGATGCTACCGTAATTTAAATGCTAGTTAATTGCACAATTTTATAGATATTCTGTCTATAAAAAGCTGGAGGACTCACAGTCTCAGTGCCTCGTGTTTCTCTAATAAGTGCTGATAAATTCAGCAAACACATTGCATAATCCAGGTGTGTAATTTAATGGTTATAAAGAAATCTGACGAATCAGGAGAGGTCAAGAACAAACCAGTACTGTTAGGCCAAAAAACACTTTTACAATCGGATGGGAAGTTTTTCAAAGCAGCTTCTCTAGGAGACTGAACGAAATCCAGCCAAAGCCTGATTTAGCATCTGGCAGCTTCATGTAAAAAAAAAATAAAAAAATTAAAAATAAGGTGAAAAGGCTGGGACATGCTAAAGCTAAATAAGATTGGAATAAAGATCAGCAGAAAAGAGTATTATGTTGTGACAGAGCCATGAGCCTTGTCAAAATGTTTGGCTCCAAATTTCTGACAATATACAAGAAGAAGAGATGGAGAAAGATGGATAAAATTTCCATTTTCCTATTAAAAAAAGCGTTTGCTTTTTGGTTCAGGTCAGGTGTTAGGGTTAGGGTGTTGGGGTTAGGGTTCAGGTCAGGTGCTAGGGTTAGGGTGTTAGGGTTAGGGTTCAGGTCAGGTGCTAGGGTTAGGGTGTTAGGGTTAGGGTTCAGGTCAGGTGCTAGGGTTCGGGTGTTAGGGTTAGGGTTCAGGTCAGGTGCTAGGTTTAGGGTGTTAGGGTTAGGGTTCAGGTCAGGTGCTAGGGTTAGGGTGTTAGGGTTAGGGTTCAGGTCAGGTGCTAGGGTTAGGGTGTTAGGGTTAGGGTTCAGGTCAGGTGCTAGGGTTCGGGTGTTGGGGTTAGGGTTCAGGTCAGGTGCTAGGGTTAGGGTTAGGGTTCAGGTCAGGTGCTAGGTTTAGGGTGTTAGGGTTAGGGTTCAGGTCAGGTGCTAGGGTTAGGGTGTTAGGGTTAGGGTTCAGGTCAGGTGCTAGGGTTCGGGTGTTAGGGTTAGGGTTCAGGTCAGGTGCTAGGGGTGTAGGGTGGTCGGGTGGGTTGGGTGTTAGGGTTAGGGTTCAGGTCAGGTGCTAGGGTTCGGGTGTTAGGGTTAGGGTTCAGGTCAGGTGCTAGGGTTCGGGTGTTAGGGTTAGGGTTCAGGTCAGGTGCTAGGGTTCGGGTGTTAGGGTTAGGGTTCAGGTCAGGTGCTAGGGTTCGGGTGTTGGTGTTAGGGTTCAGGTCAGGTGCTAGGGTTAGGGTTAGGGTTCAGGTCAGGTGCTAGGTTTAGGGTGTTAGGGTTAGGGTTCAGGTCAGGTGCTAGGGTTAGGGTGTTAGGGTTAGGGTTCAGGTCAGGTGCTAGGGTTCGGGTGTTAGGGTTAGGATTCAGGTCAGGTGCTAGGGTTCGGGTGTTAAGCAACTACTCCTTAATGTTAAATAACTCTAGGGTTAGGGTTTTTTATTATTTAACTTACAAACACACATATTTGCCTAAATGTAAAAAGAAATGTTTGCTTGTTGCTCTGTTGTAACATAAATCCTTTACATTTGTCAGCTCATGAAACCCACATTACTCCATCAATCAACAATAAAACTATCCAAGTCAATATGGATAAATAAGTTATGACCAACTTTGTTCAAAACATTTTTGTCATAGTTAAAAGGGGCAGAAAAACGATCCAACCAACAATTGTGAGCTGCTAAAAACATGTGTAAGAGGTGTAGCATTTTACATAAACATTCACTGTAATCAAACCATCTCTCATTAGTTTGATGTTTCCCCACAAGGCTGTGCAGTCAATTGTTTGTCTGCATAAACAAACGCAATTTGCCTTTTATTCTTGCACCATTTGTAGTTTTTTTTTTAGAGGCTCACTTTGGCATACTTCGCTCCGTGTTTGGTGTCAAAATGCAGACGTAGATTGCCACTGCCTCATAACACAAAATACATACCGCGTTTATGGTCGATGGACCCTTTTTACTTATTTATTATAAGATAATCAGACCTTTTCAGCTCTCGCGGGCCACATTTAGCCCGCAGGCCTTGAGTTTGACACATATGAGTAAAGGATAACAAAAGTATTATTATCAAACCCACTGACAAGGGCAGTGCAACGGTTATTATGGACCGTGAACAATATCTGTGGGAAGGGTACAGACAATTACAGGATAAAAATTATTACCAAAAAATAGACAAACCCATTTATCCAGACACTGTACCCCTAGTCAAGGAAATATTCCAAGTCCTGTATACAAAAAAACACAAATGCCAAACAGAAGTCCTATCTCTTGGATGACACGGAGCCCAGGAGCAGGAGATTCTATATGCTCCCTAAAATACACAAAGATCCGGCCAAATGGAGCAAACCCCACGAAATTCCTCTGGGAAGGCCTATAGTGTCAGATTGCGGAAGCGAAACATACTATACGGCCGAATTCCTGGATTTTTCTTTAAATCCCCTTTCCACGAGCCACCCTAGCTATTTAAAAGACACGTATGACTTTATTCAGAAAATTGAAGGACTTGAAATTCCCCAAAAGGCTGTCTTGTTTACTATGGACATTGACAACCTTTACACCAATATCGACATCCAGGAAGGAATATTTTATTATTTCAGATATTCTCATATTTCTTTGTCTCTGTGAAGCTTATCAGGGAGGTAAGGTCCAATTTTATTAACATATCCACCAAGATTCAGGGACAGGGTCAGAGCCAAACTCAACCCTCTACAGCAGGAAAAACCTAAACATCAGGGACACCTGGAGCAAAAACAACACATTCAAAACAGATTCACCAAGGAAGTCTTTATCACTCATCGCTCAAATACAGTGCACAGCAAAAATTGTGTTTACCTCATTTCCTGTTAACAATGTGGAACCCAATATGTTGGAGAGACGGGCAACACCATCCTGGTCAGGATGACACAACACAAACACAACATCTTAAAAGAGAAACAAATACTTACCTGGTCAAACACTTCCAGGAACATGGATGGGAATCCCTCAGGGTCATGGTCCTACAGGCAAACCCACAATGGTCTGTGGCCCTGAGAAAAAAAAGAGAGAATTTGGATTCAGAAACTAGGTACTGTTTATCCCCAAGGCCTTAACGAGAGGTGAATACAGTCTCATTAGGGGGCATTAATGGCATGTGCAAAAAATCTAACCCTAAACCCTAACTCCAACCCTTAAGCCTAAAACCTTACCCTAATCCCCATCCCCAACCCTCAAACCTAACCCTAAACCCTAATCCCTGTCCCTAAGCCCTAACTCTAAAACCTAACCCTAAACTAAACACCAAACCTTAAATCCTAACCCTAACCTCTAAACCTCTAACCCAACCCTCACCCTAAAACCTAAACCTAACTCCAAAAGCTAGTCCTAACCCTAAATCCTAACCACTAACTTAAACCCCAACCCTAACCCCAACAGCTAGTCCTAACCCCTAACCCCAGCCCGTAACCCCTAAACCTAAATGGCCATTAAAGTCTGCCCCAATCACCAATCGTTCATTCCTAGGTTTACATTCTACCACTTCATCTAACTCACTCCAGAATTTTTCCTTCTTTTCCATCTCACAGCCAACTTGTGGAGCATAAACACTGATGAAATTTATAATCACCCCTTCAACTTCCAGCTTCACGTTCATCACACTATCAGAAACTCTCTTCACCTCCACTACACTCTTACTGTACTCTTCCTTCAGAATCACCCCTACACCATTTCTCTTTCCATCCACACCATGATAAAACAGTTTAAACACCTCCAATGTTCCTGCTCTTACTCCCTTTCCACTTGGTCTCCTAAACCCACAACATCTCTACCTTTCTCCTCTCCATCATATCAGCTCCCTCTCTCCCTTTAATAGTCATAGTACCAACATTTAAAGTACCAACCTGAACCTCCACTCTCCTCCACTTCTCTTTTCCCTGCTGTCTCTCTAGATGTCTTCCTCCTCTCCTTCTCCTCCTTCAGCCAACAGTAGCCCAATCTCCCCAGGTACCCTGTTGGTTAATGATACATGTGGTGGTTGTTGGTAACTCAGGCCTCAACCGATCCGCTATGAAATTCTGATTCGTGATCTGTATAATTGATTTGGCAGATGTTTTATGAGAATGAGAGACAGTGAGAGACAGTGAAAGAGAGAGAGAGAGAGAGAGAGAGAGAGAGAGAGAGAGAGAGAGAGAGAGAGTTTGTGTGTGCGTGAGGGGGCACTTATATTGGATTAATCCTTTTATTTAAACATTGAAGAAAACACCCCCAAAAACGGCCCAATAATTATTTCTTATAGGGAAAAAATTACAAATCAACTTGAAACTTACATAAATATTGACATTAAATGTTTCCTTCATTATTCCTTTTCCTCGGATGTCAGTTCTGTTCTTAAAATGACTTTTATGTGCTTCTTTTGTTGTTTAGTTTTGTTTGCTGGCTTGTATATATTTTATGTTCATCTCTTTGTTTTCTAGAAAAAAATTTTTTGCAGGATTTAGATGAATAGGCAGTGTTAGGTTTACTATACAGCAAAGTGGAGATGTTCATTGTGTGTGTTTTGCACACTTTCAGTGAGAACTTTCAGTAAGTGTAAGCTTTTTAAAGATTTCATCATCTAAAGAACATTTCAAAAATCTCGGTGTGTAAGGGACGAGGCTGAAGATTGTTGGATGTCTGTGGTCTTCGGGCCCTCGTACGACACTCCATCACTAATCGCCATAATTGTGTCATTGACATTACTAAATGTTCTCAGAAAAATTTCCAGAAACCACTGTCGGTAAACACAATCCGCCGTGGGATCTGCAGATGCCAACTAAAGCTTTATCTGCAGATAAACTGACCGCCTGCCTGCTGCACTGAACAGCCACGAGCCATGACACCACGTACACCATGTTCAACACATGACTTAGTTTTGTATAATAAACAGATCTTTTCTTCTTCCACACCTTGGCTTTTCCAACACCTTTGGTAGACGTTAATTATGGCTCCAGAATAATAACAATGATAATAATAATAATAATAATAACAATAATAATAATAATAATAATAACAATAATAATAATATATTTCTGCTCCCAAAGTTTTCTTCAATCAGTGACCTGTAAAACCTTCACTCTGACCTGCAGGGATTGTTGGTTGTCACTGCATGTGGTTTTTGGCTTTTTTTCCTCAGCTCTCACAATTTATCAGATGTTTTCTTCACCAACTCATTCTGTGTCTAATCTCTAAATTCTGTGTCTGGTTCTTTCTTTTTCAGGATGTTTTAAATTGCAGTAATATTGCTGTCTATACTCAATGCTAAGTTGATGGCTCCAATTTATCTCACCCTTTTCTCAGGTTCAAAATTGCTTGTTTATCTACTATAGTAATATACTTTAAACCCTCTGTAATACTCACGATTGCACTAAAATAACCACTGCATATGTTGCACACACTGTTTATTATAGCCTTTATTGCACATGTATAGAACCTTTTCATAAACACCGTGTACAAGATCTCCTTCATTGTACACATCGTATATAATCGCCTTTCCGTGTTCTGTTTATTTCTATTCCTATTGATCATTCATCTGTTGTTATTTATATCTATCATATATCACAGCCTTACCAACCTGTACATATGTAAATATTTTACATTGCTTCCAATACACTTCTGCTCAGATGCTAACTGTATTTCTTTGCCTTGTACTATAACTTGTGCAATGACAAAATCTAATCTAATCTAATCTAATCTAATCTAATCTATAGACAACATCTGCTTCCAGCTGGTCCATGCAATATGTACCAAGATTTCAGGAAACAACACTAAACTTCACCTTTTAAAATATTTAAATTTGAGAAAACAGGAGAAAATGATTACACACACACACACACACACACACACACACACACACACACACACACACACACAATGTACAGAATGATGAAAGTTTTCTACCTGTCCTCTGCTGTTCTGTTTGATGGATAGTACACTTTAAAAGAAAATCCACTTCTTGGAAATGAACCCTGCACAAGTAGAATATGGAATATAGAATATTTTTTATAATCACTTGTTACCACTAATGTAATAAAAGTAAAAAATAAGCAGTGATTATATTTGAACAATTCTGTAAATAGGGAGGAAAATACCGGGTTGATGCAGAGGCAATCAGAGTTGGAGATACTGAAAGGATCATATTTATCAGCAAAGATAACAACATCAGGAACAGGATAAAGACGTAAGGCGTAGTCATACGCCCAGTACACTGGACTGACGTAGAGAGGAAGTGGCGTCAGGTGGCCCTGAGACAAGATGCTTTTTACAAACTGCAGGAAAACAGGAAAAGAAAATTTTTACAGATTCACAATTTAGTTTTTTATTTTAAAACAGAAAATGAAAGAAGTTCAGAGTGCAGGATCAGCCATGATACGGCCCCTGGAGCACAGAGGGTTAAGGGCCTTGCTCAAGGGCCCAAGAGTGGCAGCTTGGCGATACCAGAACTTAAACCCCAACCTTCCAAACAGTAACCAGCACCTTAACCACTGAGTTCCCACTCCCCCAGTTCTCACATATCCCAAGCTTGTTTGGAAGCTGTGGAGCACATTATAACAGCACATGGGACTAAATGTGGAATGGGATGCTTAAAAATCACATAGGAATCTTAAGGTCGCTGTCCACAAACTTTTGGCCATATAGTATATTACATTATTGACAACTATACATAAATACAATCTCTTTTCCAAGTTGTGTTTTGCAGCTGCGTTTGTGCTTCAGTGACGAGGTTTTATTGATTCTGACAGCAGAAGAGACTCACGTGTGTTGGGATGTAAAGGTTGGTACTTGGTAGTCTCAAGCAGTTCCTACACATCTTGTTGACCAGGTCTTCTCGGATCACCACTATCTCCTGACTGCAGTACTGTATCCTGACATGATGTGATGTGTTCAGCTAAAGGAGGCCTGGAAAACACCGCCGAGTTTCAGCAACCTCACGCATTCTCTTCATCTGAATGAATGGAATAAATGAAATTGATATTGTGTATTCTAAACATGAACTAAATATATTCATAAATATAATACCTCCAGAAAATATTACAAACAAAGATATATTCCTGCTTTATTGCAACATACAGACATCAACGAATATGTTGGTTTTATTAGAAGTCAAGAAGAAAGAAATAGAAATAACTGGATTAGAGTGATATTTTCAACATTGTGTTTATTTTTATTTGTTTTTCTTTTAGAATTTGCTAAAATGCATCCTAATAAGCATTAATAATTATAGCAGCGTGTCCTATAGACAGATGAGACAAAACTGAAGCTTTTTGGCTCAACACATGACCTGTATTTTCACAAAGTGCAAAACTGTGAATTGTGGAATAGGATTGATTATATTTTAGAGCTGCCTCTGGCACCAGACGTCTTGAATCTGTGCAGAGCAAAATGAAATCTCACATTTACAAAGATGTTCTGCAGTGAAATTATCTTTTTAATGGAGGAGAAGAAATACACGTGTCCATGTCTGTAGAACTCGTGTTGTTTACTGTGTACCGTATTTTTCATGCTATAAGCCGCTACTTTTTTCCCACGTTTTGAACCCCGCGGCTTAAACAACGAAGCGGCTTATTTATGGATTTTTCCTGGGTTTTTCCCGGTTTTACAAACTTTAAGCCAAAAAACTGAATAGGGCTTTAGCAACAGCGTTACGGGTTAGTCAAAGAAACGTAGAAACGAGCATCAGAAAATGATAAGGACATAATCCTCGGTCTTGCACACATGCAGTAATAGCGGAAAGCCAGGCTATTCCCAAAACGCCGCTCTGCTCTTAAAGGAGCCACAACATATTTCACCCGTTACACCGTGTAACAGACACTGTCTTTTATTAAAGCCTGTTTATTAGTTTCAGTGTATACCTGCGGCTTATTTATGTTCAAAATAAAAATCTTTGTAAAATTCAGTGGCTTATATAAGGGTGCGCTTTATAGTCCAGAAATTACGGTACATATTTATTCAGCAGTTTATGATTTTATGCTGTGAGGAAGCTCCAAACTTTATTTTGTTCCAAAGAATTGTATAAAACAGTGAGATTTATCTTCCTCAAGAGATAAAAACGTCTCAGATGTTGGCCTGCAAAATTATTATTAAGCAATTAGTTTATAGACAATTATTATTTGTTCATAATCATTAAATTTTTTTATGACCCCTTAAAGTATTCAGTGACCGGTTTAATCACCATGATTTTCAATGACTTACATGAGTCAACCTTCTATAGAATTAATCAGTGTGTTGATTTGTTCTTCATCAACTGTAGCTGAAGCTTCCCAGATGCTCTTCAAAAATGTGTATAGTTTTTCCCTCACTGCAGGTTTTAGGCTTGAGAAGGACCCACAAGTTCTCCATAAGGTTTTAATCGGGTAAACACGGTAACCAGGCTGAACAGTGGAGCACCTCTGGCTGCATGTAATGGCGCATTGTCATGCATAAATGTCTTGGCCTTCTTGAATGCTGCTGACTTCTTCTTTTGCCAGTGTTTGGAGAAAGTGTCTGTCAGAATGTGGCAGTAGTTTTGACCTCATTTTCAGTCCAAACCCAAAAACGCGCTCATCAACAATAACAGCAGCCCACACCATCACCTCACCTCCACCTGCTGTCTCCTACCTGAAATAGAGCCTCCATGGGCTCATCTATCAGGTCCATCAAGAGTTTACTCTCATTTCATTTGTCCACAAAACCTGTGAAAAATCCGACTGCATGCATTTCTTGGCCCAAAGCCGACGCTTCTGCTTGTGTTTTTTAAGCAGTTATCAGTAGCAAATTCTCTCAGAACCTTAAACCTCTTTGGATACCAGATTGGTTGCAGTTGGTGTCACTGGAGGCTTTTTTTTCTCAACATGGTCTTTGTGACCCTGGAGACGAGCCCTAACAGATCATTTGATTGTTTGATTGTCACTTCAATAGATCGGAAATTTCCAGAGTACTGCATTTTTCTGAAAAAACATTATTATTACATTTTGTAATTTTTAACTTTTTAATGTCAAATCTCTTTTTTATGCCCACCGACATTTAAAGTGTTTACCACTTTAAACCACACCTTCCTTCAGCCACAATTACTCATCACCTGAACATACTTATAATCAGTAACTATTTGAATTTAAGTGGTTTCGAGCAATAAACATAAAATAATGAATGAACAATAATCAAATAAAATAATATTAATAAAAAATAAATTAAAAAAATTAACTGAAAAATATCTAAAACGAAGTACTTGCAAAGAAGATGCACATAAAATATTACAAACAAGCAACAATAGACAAAATACTTAAAAGGTACTTGAGATGGCAGCAAGCTGAAGGCAGTGACCAGAGAGCATCCTACCTGCTGTGGATGTTTGGATGCTCAAAGATTAAATCAGCAAGGGCTTTCAAAGACTCTGCGGAAAAAAAAGACTCTATTAGGACATAAAGCAAAAAAAAATAAAAAAATAAAAAAATAAATAAACAGTTTACGTTTCATAAAGTTTCTCACCTTTAAGTGACTTGATCTGATTTTTGCCATACGGGGCAGAGGAGAAGTTCCCACAGAAAATGAAGCAGGTGGGAGGCATTGCTGAATAGCCTGTAAAAAGCAAACAAGATCTTTAGATTAGTACTGAATTAAAGCAAAAGCAAAATTTTGAAATGTGTGCAGGTTTTGTACAATCAGAAAAACATCGAAAAAAGCATGAAACCTGAAAACACGGTCTGGATCTTCTCCAGGACCTCCACACTGTCCAGCCACAAGTCAGAAATAATTACAAACATAGCATCCTCATTCTCCTCCTTAAGCTGCTTCAGCTTGGCAGAGGCTTTCACTGCGATGGTGGATGGACCACCAAAGAAATTGACATGACCATAATATGCCCTGAAATAGAAAAGATTCTATTTACTGAAGTAGAGAATTTGATCACCATGTTCGCGTCGAGGCTGAAAATCGATGAATAATAATTCAATGGCTTACGTGTGGCATATACTGTAGAATGACTGTAACTTCTAACTGTTTTTTTTTCGTTATCAATTATATAATATTATCTACTATCTGGCCAAAGATTTGTGGACTCCTGAGCAGTGTGTTTACCTGGTAGTGGAAGAAGGCTCAATTGGTGGAAACCCAAAAGCACTGACATGAAAGACTGAGTCTTCATACCACCCTGTAGGAGACACGACATGAAAAACATTCCTTTATTGGTTAGTTACATGTAAGCATTTAAAACAAACCCACAGTTACAGTCTAAACATCACTTAGTCACAGTGTGAGGAGTCTGATGACAGGACAGTGGTCACCTTCAGCCAAGATGAAGCTCGACTCCGTGTACACAGTACACAGTAAAATAAGTTGAAATTTAACACAGTTATTTACAGGGACACTGTAAATAAGAATAATTTGAAAGATTGAGCAAACCTATATGGAAAGTTTTTTTATGAGTGTTCGAATATGGAACATGATTGAAAATGCAGTGATGGAAAGTCACTGCATTTTGCCTTTAGTTTTCTCCAAAACTCCACAGTAAAATGAGTTGACAATTAACTGAGTCATAGACAGGGACACTGTAAAGTAGAAGTATTTGAAAGATTGAGCAAACCTATAAAGAAAAATGTTTTGTGAGTGTTTGAATGTGGAACATGATGCACTGAGTCTTTTTTTTATAACGGAAACGCCTTTCTGAAGCGTCTTCACGTGTATTTTGACCGCTCCCACCACCCGTACCATAAGTGCACGAGTAGACGCGCAACACTAAACAAAGTGCGGCTGCTTAACCGCAGTGTTAGAAATGATCGCAGCAGGTGGAAACGCTGCTTACTATATATCTCTATATATCTATATACAGAATACTACAGAATACAGAATTCTGCCCCCTGCTGGTATGGGAGAGTTCTGTTCTTCCCTGTGGATTCTACCAGAAATATTTTTGCCCCGCCGCAGGAGATGCGATGCCACAGTCAACTTTAATCAGAACTAGTTCTTTGGTGTCGGTTTGCTGTGTCCCTACCTTAAGCAAACCTTTACAGTCTACAGCAAACCTCGAAAGACTTCAACACACCTCTCCCTACATCAGTATATGTACATATTACTACACCTTCTGTATAACCTCATACCCTTATTTATTACACTGCCACTCGTAAATAAGCAGCTCTCTCTGCACTTCTGGTTAGATGATAACTGCATTTCATTGGCTCTGTACATGTACTCTGCACAATGACAATAAAGTTGAATCTAATGTAATCTAATCTAAACCTCAGCAGATATGAACAGAGCTCAACACACCTCTACAGATCCTTAGTAAACCTCAGCAAATATGAACAGAGCTCAACACACCTCTACAGATCCTCAGCAAATATGAACAGAGCTCAACACACCTCTACAGATCCTCAGCAGATATGAACAGAGCTCAACACACCTCTACAGATCCTCAGCAGATATGAACAGAGCTCAACACACCTCTACAGATCCTCAGCAGATATGAACAGAGCTCAACACACCTCTACAGATCCTTAGTAAACCTCAGCAAATATGAACAGAGCTCAACACACCTCTACAGATCCTCAGCAAATATGAACAGAGCTCAACACACCTCTACAGATCCTCAGCAGATATGAACAGAGCTCAACACACCTCTACAGATCCTCAGCAGATATGAACAGAGCTCAACACACCTCTACAGATCCTCAGCAGATATGAACAGAGCTCAACACACCTCTACAGATCCTCAGCAGATATGAACAGAGCTCAACACACCTCTACAGATCCTCAGTAAACCTCAGCAGATATGAACAGAGCTCAACACACCTCTACAGATCCTCAGCAGATATGAACAGAGCTCAACACACCTCTACAGATCCTCAGTAAACCTCAGCAGATATGAACAGAGCTCAACACACCTCTACAGATCCTCAGCAGATATGAACAGTGCTCAACACACCTCTACAGATCCTCAGTAAACCTCAGCAGATATGAACAGAGCTCAACACACCTCTACAGATCCTCAGCAGATATGAACAGAGCTCAACACACCTCTATAGATCCTCAGCAAACCTCAGCAGATATGAACAGAGCTCAACACACCTCTACAGATCCTCAGCAGATATGAACAGAGCTCAACACACCTCTACAGATCCTCAGTAAGTCCTCTGGAAAATGTCTGTAGAAATATATAGTGGTTTCCTGAAATCTTTTGAAGTCTCTCGATGTTTGCTGACATTCGTTGAGGTTTTCTGAGGTCTGTAGAGGTTCACCGAAACACACACACACACACACACACACACACACGCACACACACACACACACACACGCCTTGGCCCCGCCCACAGCGTGGTATCTGCATGATGTCATGTGGGTGGAGCCGCAGCTTCGTGTTCCAGCTCAGGGCCGAGGTTCGGTTTATTGTTCTCGGTTTCAGGAGGAAAATATCCCGCGGTGTAAGATTCGAAACATGACGCACATTCCGGGTCAGCCCGTTACTGCCGTGGTGGTGAGTCCGGTTCGGTTCGGTTCGGAATTTTTGAAAGTTTTCGGCTCGTCTCCACTCCGAACACTGGGTTTGTTATGCGGGCAGCGAACTTCCTTATTTCCAAACCAAAGTCGTGTAAAATCCGCGAAAGAGTCTTTTTTAGTGTGAATCTGATTTTCGGATGAGTTTCTTCTGGTTCACATCTCAGTAGATCTTCGTGTAATCAAACTAGTTATTGTGATTAAAGTTCACACTCTCCTGCAGCTCGCAGTGTTTCCCGAATTACTGCACTAAAGAGGAGGGGAGTATAGTGAATATAGTGCGTATAGTGAATATAGTGGATATAGTGAGTATAGTGAGTATTGTGGATATAGTGGATATAGTGCGTATAGTGGATATAGTGAGTATAGTGAATATAGTGGATATAGTGAGTATAGTGAATATAGTGCGTATAGTGAATATAGTGGATATAGTGAGTATAGTGAGTATAGTGGATATAGTGAGTATAGTGAATATAGTGCGTATAGTGGATATAGTGAGTATATTGTGGATATAGTGAGTATAGTGATATAGTGGATATAGTGAGTATATAGTGGATATAGTGGTATGTGATATAGTGGTATAGTGAATATAGTGAGTATAGTGGATATAGTGCGTATAGTGAGTATTGTGAATATAGTGCGTATAGTGAATATAGTGAGTATAGTGATTATAGTGAGTATAGTGAATATAGTGAGTATAGTGGATATAGTGCGTATAGTGAATATAGTGAATATAGTGAGTATAGTGGATATAGTGAGTATAGTGAATATAGTGCGTATAGTGAATATAGTGGATATAGTGAGTATAGTGAATATAGTGCGTATAGTGAGTATTGTGGATATAGTGAATATAGTGCGTATAGTGAATATAGTGATATAGTGGATATAGTGAGTATAGTGAATATAGTGAGTATAGTGAATATAGTGCGTATAGTGAATATAGTGGGTATAGTGAATATAGTGAATATAGTGCGTATAGTGCGTATAGTGAGTATAGTGAGTATAGTGCGTATAGTGAGTATAGTGCGTATAGTGAGTATAGTGAATATAGTGCGTATAGTGCGTATAGTGAGTATAGTGGTATAGTGCGTATAGTGAGTATAGTGAATATAGTGAGTATAGTGAGTATAGTGCGTATAGTGAGTATAGTGGATATAGTGAATATAGTGAGTATAGTGCGTATAGTGCGTATAGTGAATATAGTGAGTATAGTGGATATAGTGAATATAGTGAGTATAGTGCGTATAGTGCGTATAGTGAATATAGTGAGTATAGTGCGTATAGTGAATATAGTGGATATTAGTGAGTATAGTGAGTATAGTGAAT
>JBCEWE010000098.1:55000-125000 GCA_039877035.1 Silurus lanzhouensis
TTGGTGAAATTAAATCATAAAAAAAAAACAACAGTAGCAATAGCAAAACAATAGTAGACCTAGCACTTAGGGCCACCAAGGAAACGGCTAAGGCCGTGGGTGTCAGCCCGCTGGAGCACTCCCGGCATTGCCGCCTCAATCACATAGGAAACGCCCCCTCCCAACCAGCTGCACGGATATGGCGTCTGATTTTCTAACACTTATAAGGACGCCAGAATCCTCCAGACAGTGCCAGATTGCCTTTAGGCTTGCCCTGATCACTCTCCAGCGTATCTCTGTTTTGTTTGTCTTTTTGTTTCTGACCTGTTTCTGTCCCGACCATTCTGTCCTCCGGCTTTCCGACCGCGCCTGTTTTCCCGACTCTCCCCTCAGCTTATCGGCTCGGCTCTGCTCTGCTCACGTTGAAAGCGCTCTGGTTCCCGGCTTAGCTCTGCTCTGCTCGCACTGAACACGCTCCGGTTTCCGGCTCGGCTCTGCTTGCGCTGAACGCGCCCCGACTTCCGACTCGGCATCCTCGCCCTCCGTGCACATCGGCTCCCTGAATCGGCTCCCTGAATCGGCTCCCTGAATCGGCTCTCTGAATCGGCTCTGCACGCGCGCCTTTCTCCCCTGCTCTCTTTGCATCTGCCTTTGATCCTATAACCTAAATTCTGACAGTGGGTCTGTCAATGTCAGCCTTAGTAGCCACAGAGAGGTATCTGTGGCTCACCCTGTCAGATATTCCCTTTCCTGCTGAACGCCCCGAAGGCCCCTTGTTCGGCGACGCCATAGGTGCAGTCGTCGTCAGGTTCCAGGAGGCCAAAAAGCAGTCGGCGGCGTTCCAACGTTATCTCCCTTGTCGCTCTCAAGGAGTCGGTGGACCTAAGGGTCTCCAGCATGTGGGCCTGATTTACACGGTGCCTATCCCTCCTCAGTGCCAACAGGAGGTCAGGCTGTTAACCCTGCCACAGGATGTGCTTCAGTGAGTCTTGCGCATGGTAAAGAAGGGCTACTCGATTCAGTTCGGGTCCTCTATTCCTTGCTTCAATGGAGTGTGTCCCACTCTGGTGGGGCCCAAGCTGGCTCTGGTCCTGAAACGGGAAGTATGCACTCTCTTAAGAAAGGAGCCCATGAAGGTGGCCTGCAGATGTTGGCCATGTTTCTGACTCTGAAACACTTCCTCCCAGAACTGAGGGACAACACATCGGTGGTCTCTTACATCAACCACCAAAGGGGGTCTCCGCTCAGGCTGGCATGGCAGATCCTCCTGAGGTCCCAGGTGAAGCTGCTCTCATTGAGGGCTGTCTACATCCCGGGATACATAAATCGGAGAGTAGACGCCCTTTCGAGGCAAGGGCCGAGTCCTGGGGAATGGAGACTCCACCCCTGGACGAGTCGGTGGAGGAAGTCAGAGCAGCTGTATGTCTGCTATGGCCCCTATAAGAAAGGGTTTCCTGCCAACAAGCAGACTCCCAGTAGGTGGATTGTCGATGCTATTTTATCTTCATATGAGTCCCTTGGTCTCTCGGCTCCTTTCGGGGGACTCTACGGCCTGGTCCTCTGTAGTCTCACTCCAGGACATTTGTAACGCTGTGGGCTGGTCCACCCTGCTGACCTTTGTCAGGTTCTTCAACCTCGACCTTAGAGCCACTCCCGGCTCCTCTGTCCTGCGCTCTGGTTGTGCTCTCACACACTAGGCAAGGACCAGTCAGTGTGGCATGATTGGACTCTCATTACCAAAGCGTTGTGACACAGCCTGAGTTCCCAAAAGGGATCGTCTCTAGGTTACATATGTGACCTTAGTTCCCTGAGGGAACGGGATGCTGCATCTCTGAGCAACACTCCCTGCATCCCTGCCACGCTTCCCTTCTAATTTTTAGAAGCTAGCGTCGCTCCACTACATGCGCATTTTGTAGCTTCCTGGTCGTGACGTCACCCCGCCGGTGACGTTGCATTTTGCCGTTGGCCGGATTACACACGTGATTCAGAGCGTGAGCAACGTGGAAGCGTTCCCAAAGCGTTGTGACGCAGCGTCTCGTTCCCTCTGGGAACTAAGGTTACATACGTTACCTAGAGACGGTCAGATCTGAGTATCCTGGCATTTATCAAACACCAGTAGTAAGTTCTTTGGACAGTTGAGGGATCCTCATTGCTGAAAAGGTTAAATGCTGTGATGAAATTATAAATTGTATTAGACTTTTTAACAATAATAGGTCATCTCACAGGTACAGACTCTATGTACGTAAGTGCCTCTATAAACAAAATGCCGTGTGACGCAAAAGGGAAAAGACTTTCCATGTGGCTGAAAGCAGAAGTTTATTGTGTCTTTAAAAAATGCCTGATTTCCAAAATGGCAAGATAATTCCTCAAACATCCTGAGCTGTTTATTTTTTGATAACCTGAACTTAAATGAAGCTCAACAAAACTGCCTGGAGTCAGGACCATCATTTGTAATTGATCTGTCCTGAATTTTTGTATAAACATTTTAAGGCATGTGGGATTTATCAAAACAAAACGTTTGCTTAAATTCTACCCTGCGTCACCACAAAGCCCTTAAAGCAAGTATTTCAAAAACATTGTGGATTTTAAATCATTTTCTTGGCCCAATCTAACCATTTCAGTACAGTACAGTTACATTACTGTAAGCAGATGTGAAACAACACCTGCATGCACCAGTAGCTTCACTGCAAATGAGAATAGAAGGTTTGTTACAGAAGCCTGCAGAAGTGACTCTTGTTCTGTAGCGTTTGCAGATGAGATTTCGGCATGAACCATGTACTCAAGCTACCATGCACCTGGAGAAAACCAAAACATGTTTCCATGATTTACCAGTGAATGGTCAAGTTTCCTCCCTTAAACAGAGCATTGAAATATGTTTTGGCTATTTACAGTACTAACGACTTCTATTCAGATGGGGTTAAAAGTTAATGCCTTGGTGTATTGGTCCCTTCAGAGTCATCCAATGTGTTCATCTTTTTTTAAAGTCTCATTCATTCTACGGTTAAAAAATGTCTTTGGTAGTGTGGCGGCTTCTACGGCCTGGTCCGCTGGAGTCTCACTCCAATTTTGGATCTCGTCATATGGCTTGACCAACAGCCCAAAACAGCTTATCCATTCACTGTTTGACAGGATAAACTCTGTTAGTAAATTTGATGGCTTTTGGCTTTTGGTTCCACTGAGTGTGGCCCAGCCGCAGACTATACATAAGAGCTTTGTGTATATAATTTAACAGGACACTGAGGACTGTAATAGTTCCACTTTCCACCAGAGGGCGCAAACTTCTACTTAGCGCCCATAATTAATCACGTGCACCTTTCCCCTCTGCCCAGACACGTGTACAGACGTTCTCTTCTGTACTAATTCAAGTACAAAAGTCTTGACATTTATTATAGTTTCCCCAGTGTTACTTTCATTTTGTTCATGTCCTGGTACAGTCTCTGGTCAACAATATTTTAAAATGTTTCTGCTTAGTTTACAACTGGTACAAGAAAGTACTGTTTTTGCAAACAACAATGTATTACATCTGTTACATAAAAGCTTTTAACTCGTTCTTCTGCCTTTTTAAAAATGTTTGTAAATCTCATGCGGATTTACAGAAAGGGATCATTGGGGTCAATAGACTGGTAAAGTTTTAATAGAATGTGTTTAGCTTTTTGTAAAAGACGGCAATCCAAAGCAATCCTTTAAAACCTGAATGGCTGGTAGAACCAATAACTGTGTGTGTGTGTGTGTGTGTGTGTGTGTGTGTGTGTGTGTGTGTGTGTGTGTGTGTGTGTGTGTACTTAAAACTCACCAAACTTAATATTGCATTAGACAAAATTGTGATACAAAATCACTTATTTTTATACATTCATACATCAGACATTTACCTGAAATGTGAGCAGACATGATTTTTTGTAAACAATTATGACTTTTATTAAAATTCTAGGAAAATTCTATAGATATTTTAAAATGTATATTTTCTAAGTCCAGGGTAGATATAGTTGTAGCTGCAACCAAACCAAAATGTAATAATAAATATATATACACTGGAATCACTGTCTGGTTTAATAGAATTCTAAGACAAGTAAATATCAGTTTGGTACAAAACACTGACTTTTACAGTCACTGGATTGTGTAGTGGAGAAAATTCAAAAAGAAATAAATTATAAGAAGTTAAAAGTGGGTTATAAGTTATTGTGTGAAACATGCAGCAGTTCACTGTATTTAAGCAGAATACATTACATTTTTACAAACTCTTTGTTGTTGGTTTATAAAAAAAAACACACAAAGACTATTAAATGTTCTATATTTCTATGACGTCTTATGAGCAGAGCTGATTTACACTACACAATGCCTTAGAGAAGATTTTTATCTTCTACATGCCTTAAAAACGATTTAATTGTGTAAACACTGCACTGTGATATCGACCTGTTTTATAGTGTATGTTTGCATAATATTGAAGGTAAATTATAGGTCATGTTAAATCACGTCATGTTTCTATGGAAAATATCAAACATGTAATAAAAATGTCTACTTAGCATAAAATCTAAGTCTAGCATATTTGCATAAAAGCGTACAAGTGTGAGAAAAGCACTTCTTTAACATTTCTCTGTAATACATTAGCCCATACTGGCCTGTTCTTTAAATGTGTACATATGGAATATGATTTAGCTCAAATTTAGCACCTTTGTAGTAACTTTCGTCTGGTGCAACCATTGTTTACAGCACAGTACAGACAGTGGAGGGCACATATTTGCTGCTCCATTGCTTCCTGTCACATAAATCTTCAGGGCGCAGTGCTGAATATCCCACAGCCTCCACCAATCTTCTTTTCTGAATGCCATGCAGTAAAATACGATATGTTCCTGTGATGGGACTGTACAAGTCTACACAGGAGTTATTCTGCAGGTGCATGCTGCTAATTCCTAAGTCCATCAGCGCAAACTTGACTTCTTCCTCCTCTGCACACAGGCCCTGGGAGGAATCCACCAGGTGACTGGGTGTCAGGTTGAGGGAGGGAAAAGGCTTTGGGTAGTCGATGCCACTCATCCAGGAACAGGTCATGATCTGGATAATGCTGCTGCGGTCTGGAGGAACAGGTCTTAGCATGCCTTTAATGATCTGCTGGCAGGAATCAGGTATATACTGTGGGATGGTGTAGACACCCTGCAGGATGCAGCGCTTTAGACGGCCCAGGTTTTCAGCATTGAATGGCATGGTGGCGGTCACCATGAAGTACAGCAAAACACCCAGTGCCCAGATGTCCACGTAACGGCCCACATAGCCTTTCTCCTTAAACAGCTCCGGTGCAGCGTAAGGAGGAGAACCACAAAACGTGGTCAGAATGTCAGCTGAACCACTTACAGTACTGAAACCAAAATCACCTATCTTGATGCAGTAGCTGGTGGTATAGAAGATATTTTCAGCCTTTAGGTCACGATGAACGATATTGCTTTCATGCTGAAAATGGTTGAAAAAAAAGAAATTAGTTCCTTTGATTGTGTTGTCTAATGCTTCACTTACACGAGCAATGTTACAAGAACATTCATAACAGCTGACGTAAACCCCTCATAAACATTGCTAAAGGCTTATGCAAATGAACATGAATGCTAATGCCACATCAGTGTTTAAAACACACAACCGTCACGTCAAGCGGCAAATATGCGGAGAGAAAAGGAGACTTCCTGGGCTGGAGCTTGTTCGAAAAACATGACAATGATCTTAGACACACCTCGAATCATTACAGGGTCGTGTATTTGTTGTATGTTTGTCTAAAAACTTCACAAGCAGAAATAATATCATCATCATCATCATCTCAAAAGAAGCCCACTGATTTAAAGGTCAACCTGAGAGTGTCGTCTCACAGCCATATGTTAATTAAAACACTGCTTTAATTAAGTCTACTTTCATCAAATATTTACGCATGCTAAAATCAGGTCTTATGAAGGATTATGTCATATAGCAGTTATTAGCATTGTTGATTAAATGATAATACAATTACAATTATTTTTTTTAGTGTATAATTTATTTGATATGGCTAAGGGGAAGACTTGAAAAGCATCACTATTACAATATTGCAAACTTGTCACGCAGTTTTTGCCTCAGCAACACGAATGCGGTGTGAATTACTATTTTCTAAGGATTTGCCCCAGCCGTTTTCAGTCACATGAGCAAAAAGGGAAAGAAATTTTGTGTCACAGACGGTCTGGGGAATCTCCGGCGGAGTACCATATCGACGCTTGGAGGAAACATGCAACAAACGCGAAACAACAAAACTCCGGCAACACGGCCGTGTGACACGTCTTAACAAGCACCAATCACATTTTCTTCAGGAAATGTCACATTCTAGTTTTATATTGTAACTTCTACTTAGAAGTCTAAAGTCTACGCTGACAACATGAACTCATTCCCAGGTCAGCTGTTATGTGGGAACCACACTTTCTCACCATGTATTTAACAGCAGAAATAATCTGTGCAAAGATGAGCTTGCTCTCCAGGTCTGACAGACGTCCCCTTGTGCTGATGCGTGAAAAAAGGTCTCCACCGCTGCCGTACTCCATAATCAAGTACAGTTGTTTACTTGTTTCTACCACCTCATAAAGACGCACAATGTTTGGATGGGACAATCTTTCCAGACAAGAGATTTCGGAAGCAAATAACGTTTGTGTCTTCTTGTCCAATCGTCTTTTATTAAGAGTTTTGACTGCCACGCGCTCTGCCAGAGAGAGAAACAGCAGACAACACATTAAAATGTAGAGGTGAAGCCTTATATAACAATGCTGTGGAATAGTAATACACAGGCTGCTACAGGCGTTATGGAAGTGTCAAAATAATCAAATGTAGCAGGCATTTCAATACCAGTGCTTATTTTTTCCATCTAGATCCATCAAGTTCTTCTTTGTATTTACATTTTACATTTCATTTCATAATGTACATCGTGTGTTCATTACTGCTGAGTTGTTTTGGAGAAACGGATTAGAATACACTGCGCTACAATACACATATACTGTAAATCCCTGGTTTATGGGTTAATAACAAAAACCGGATGAATTTAAAAGTTTCATTACCTTTAGTTAAAGAATGAACACCAAGTCTGACTTGTGAAAAACTGCCAGTGCCAATTTCCCCTCTGAGCTCGTAAAAAGCGATCCTTTTGCCCAGAATAATGTCACTGATGACTGTTTCATTGTGGGACATTTCATACACAACCCTCTCAAATACTGTCTGCTTCATTTGTTGCTCAGTTGTTATAGTTGGTGCTCTGGATCCCAGCAACGGAGGTCTGGTGGGTTTGATCAGAGTTTGGTTTTTGTTTTTTTTATCATCATATCGCTTTGTAGTTGCCTTTTGATATTTATAACCTGCGTAAAAATCAGAAGAACAGGAAAAAAAAATCAGTGGGCAAATGTATTAATCTTTTATCTCTATAAAACAACAAAAATAACGAGCATAATAAAAAATTTAAATATACAGTTAATCCTGCAATAATATTAAATCATAGATTAGCACATACAGTATCTCACAAAAGTAAGTGCACCCCTCCCATTTCAGCAACCATTGTAGTATCTCTGAAGGGACAGTACTATAGACATGAAACTTGGATATATTTTAGAGTGTCTGTGTGCAGTTTGTATATTAGTACAGATTTACTGTCCTCTGAAAATAACAACATACAGTCGTTATTGTCTAAATAACTGGCAACAAAGGTGAGTAAGGTCAAGATAAAGTTTATTACTATAGCACTTTTCACAATAGACATTGTCTCAAAGCAGCTTTACAGAACGTAAGAATTATAGAACAAAAAAATTTTATATGTGAATTATGTGTATCAATCCCGGGGCGAGTGTGGCAAAAAAAAAAAAAAATACTCCCTTAGATGGTATGAGGAAGAAACTTTGAGGAAAAAACAGACTACACCCAAGTGAACATGTCAAATCTGTGTCCAAAGTGTAAATAATGTGGCATAGAATTCACCAGAGCCTGACAGGTTGTTGCTGGGATCCTCTTCGACTCCTCCATAATGGCATTACGGAGCTGCTGGAAGTTACACAGATGGTGCTTCTCCACCTTCCGCTTGAGGATCCCCCACATGTGCTCAATAGGGTTCAGGTCTGGAGACATCACCTTTACCTTCACTTTCAGCAAGGCAGTTAGCGGTGTGTTTGGGGTCGTTATTATGTTAAAAACTGCCGTTCCGCCCAGTTTCTGAAGGGAGGGCATCATGTTTCAGTCAATGAACCGCAGCTCCCCAGTACGAGCAGCACTCATGCAGCCCCAGACCATGATGCAACCACCACCATGCTAGACTTTAGGCAAGACACAATTTTCTTGGTTCCACAAGACATGGTTCGAGTCATTAAAGCAAACCGTTTGTGGGTTTTCAGCTTAAGAAGAGGCTTCCTTCTGGGACAACGGCACCCACACAACTGCAATCTCAAAACCAATGCTGCAGCACTCATGCATCTGGTTTTTTGATGCAGCTTCTGCACCTGATGCACGAGGACTTAACTTTTTTGATGGACCCTCGTGAGGTCTGTTCTGAGTGGAATCCGTCTCAGAAAGCCTCTGTATGACCCTGACCACTGTACTGACCACTCAGTTTCAGAATGTTACTGATCTTCTTATCACCTTGGCATCTTAGTTGAGAGCAACAATTATAATTCTTAAATTCTCAGAGACTCTTTACCATGAGGTGCATGTAGAACATCCAGTGGTCAGTATGAGAGAATTAAACTCAAAGCACCAAATTCTAACTGCTCTAATACAAGATACACAAATTTGTATGGTTCTGACAAGCAAACAAAAACATGAACATGATGAATAGCACATGTTTACACCACATACAGCTGTTATCACTCAGGGTGGACTCACTTTATTGCCTGTTATTTAGACAATAATGGCTGTATTTTTCAGAGGACAGTAAATCTGTACTGATATACAAGCTGCACATTTACTAACATATATCCCAGTTTCATTTCTATAGTTTGTCCCTTGAGAAAAAATACTCAAATGGTTGCTAAAATGTGAGGGGTGTACTAACTTTTGTGATATACTGTATGCTAGCAATGTATGTTAGCAAATTATGGATCAAAGGTTGGTAAGAACATCACAGACAAAAGTGATGAGATGTGCTTAAACTCTTATTCATATCTGATGATCCTGCTTAAGTGTGTCTGATGTACAGGTGCATGCTAATGATCTGTCTGAGCAGTGTATCTGTCCATAGAGGATAAAATCCGTCAAACATTTCAGAAGTTCCAGGTCTTTGTACACATTAAAATCCAGAAGTTAGGAGCTGAATATTTAATTTAGTGGTCAATGCAACGTTTTAAAACTTTAATGCAGTATGTTTATAGTGTGATGATATCTATGAATGATCTATATTTGTTGAAATGTGTAAATTGGTTATTATAAAACAACTGCACTTTTCACGACACAAGTCTTCAGTCTGTAGCGTATTAGTTTGAAAAGGTTTCAGAGGATAACAGAATGAATGCTGTGCATGCACATCATCTGAGTGATTTATTACAGACAGTCTGGGTCAAAACGGATGACCGTGACCATGTCGATGTAGCAGACGCCACATGTTAAATCTCCCAGACAAATACACAGCAAGGTCAGGACAGACTAGCAAAGCAAACCTGACCCTAACCCTTCACATATTAAATAAAAATGATGATGAAACATATTTAGAAAGAGAATGAATTTTCGAGGTAATTAAGATTCTTCGACTAAAAAGTACAATCTTTAATTCTAATAAAAATCAAACACTTTTTTCCATAATTAAAGTTGCATTTAAAGTGGTGTAAAGGGTTTATTTTAATAGTTTAGTGTTCCATTCTTTCCACTTTAATCCCTTTATCTTTCAGTATGGACAGATTAAAGCAGTAGCACTGAGAGGGAAATGATGCTGTAACAGTGGCAGATTAGAGGGTAGAGTCACACGCTAAGGGACAACTTTATTTCTAAAAATAGAGCTTAGCAAATCCATTATGTTTATATTTTGATGCTTCACATTTATTTTTCTTCATACAAACAATATTTTATTCAAAGAACAAACAATCTATAAGGTTTGAAATGAGATTTTGTGTTCCGTTTCATTATTATTTAAAATGTAGGATTAGAAAAAGAAAATAAACAGAGGCCTTAAATGTGATTAGTGATTTAAAATAAATGAATTGATGTCCAAAATCTATTTCAGAACAAAAAAAATAACATATTGAAAATATAAACTATACAATGTATGTAAGAATAATATTTAAATAATTGTAAAAACATACAGAAATTTACCCACATTGAGTATTTTTGGTGTATTGTTAATTGTGCTATAAAGCAGGAATGGGTTTATCACTTACCTGGTAGCTGTGGATCCTTCATCTTAGTGTCTGCAGCAGAGAATCGTCTATACTTGAGGAAGGAAACACTGTCTCTAAACCTCGGCAGATCATTAAGGGTTAATCCGATTAGGAGACCGTATTAATATCTGAGCTGTTGCTGCCTGTGAAAACACCACAGACATGCCTTACCCATGTGCTGCTTTAACACCTCAACTGTCTCAGAGAAAGAAATAGATTTATTAAAATAAAATAACAGACATATATAAATACGATGGGGCTGTAATGTGTAAATTAATATGGCAAGTGCAAGAAACCAGTCAGAACTCGAGAAGTACCAGTAAGATCACTATGGTCTTCTGGATACCAACCTATATACCACTTATACATATACTTTAAGATCTTTCTTAATCTAAACTGAAGCTATTAACCCTTATGAGGAACTTTTCAAACAACGCATCTCTGCAGAAAGACTTTCAACTGAGAGATTAAACCTCCATTTAAACACAATTTCAATGTGAACATTTTATGTAAAATATTTGAGATTTGTGAAAACATTTGTGAATTCTTTGAATTTCTTAACTAACAATTAACCAAACAGTGTCATTTCTGGAATCTGGTATGGTGGTGTGGAGTGATGCCGATCGACCTTTCAGTCTTTTGCCACACAAAATGTATTTATATAACATGTATTTTATATATAAATAAAAAAATTATACAACAAATAAATATTCTAATTAAGGTTGAATAAATAATATGTAGGTTGAAATAAGCAGTGTTGTGCTCGTTACTAAAAAATAGTAACTAGTTACAGTTACCCGTTACTTCATTCAAAAAGTAACTCCTTACTTTGTTGATTATTTACACCAAAAAGTAATGCGTTACTGTTAAAAGTAACTTTTTAGTTACTTTTTTTAAAGAACCTTCTTTAATGTTCCAGTTAATGACTGCGGTTAAGCAGCTGCACTTTGTTTAGTGTTGCGCGTCTATTCGTGTACTTACGGTACGGGTGCTGGGAGCGGTCAAAATACATGTAAAGACGCTTCAGAAAGGCGTTTCCGTTATAAAAAGACTCAATCAATGAGAATTATTTGAAAGATTGAGCAAACCTATAAAGAAAAATGTTTTTTGAGTGTTTGAAAATGAAACATGATTGAAAATGCACTGAGTCTTTTTATAACGGAAACGCCTTTCTGAAGCGTATTTACATGTATTTTGACCGCTCCCAGCACCCGTACCGTAAGTGCACGAGTAGACGCGCAACACTAAACAAAGTGCAGCTGCTTAACCGCAGTCATTAATGCTCTTTTATGTGTTATGATCTACACAAACACAAAACTGACTTAAATACCGAGTCATTTTTAAACACTATTTTATTAAAGTCAGAGCAGCACACACTGAATATATCACAAGGATTTCTTAAATAAAGAACAAAACAAGCTGAATAATAAATTCACACTCAAACACTAAAGTGGCTTCTGCTGTTGTGTTGAGCTCTTAAACATGTTCCTTTCACAGCTGAAGGATGAAAACTATCCACAATGTAGAACAGAACACCGGGGTAGCTTCTAGCTTCTAGCTCCTCAGGCATGGAGGTCCTGGAGGAGCTTCAACAGATTGGAGATGCTGTTTATCGCAGTAGATTTGAGCTTCGAACCAGAAAGACACAACTTACATTTAACTTAAAAGTTTTTGTCTTTATGCTCAACTAAAGTGAAATAATGAGAATATTTCCACTTTGAGAAACTCGTCTTGCTCTCGCCTCGACTCGCCATTACTGCTGCACAGACCTGAATAAACGGAGACACGCCCACAGCGCGTCTTCTTCCTGTTTACAGTGGTTCATCCTCCAATCCTACAATGTGTCTCTGCTGTAAGCAGGTCAGACTGTCAGACTGTAGTCTACACTTCAGCCCAAATTCATTCATTTAATAAAGTAACAGGTAACGAACCATACGCTAACCGAGTTACTTTATTTTTAAAAGTAACGCGTTACAGTATTAGTTACTGTAAAAAGTAACGCGTTACCGGTTACTAGTACTGCCCAACACTGGAAATAAGCATATAAAATAAAATACTGTACAATAAAATACTCTTCTAATAGGGGACAAATTTGCGTAAAGTGTGACGTCACTACACCGCCCCGCCCCTTCCCCCCACTGTAGCGTGATTTGATGGAAGAGAAGTAGCGCGCTTTCAAACCGCGTGTTTCCGGTGTGTGTGTTCGTGTTCAGCTCTCGGAGGAAATGGCTACAGGAGTAGGGGCGAGTGTTTCCTCCTCAGAGCCGGAGTTTGAACGGACTGAAGGGGAAATGCGGGGGACTGATCCCGAGGAGGAGAACAGCGCACACACCGGCCCTGTCCCCGGCCCTCAACACCGCCTCGCTAAATTACCCCTGTCCCGCATTAAAGCCCTCATGAAGGCGGACCCGGACCTGAGCCTGGCCAGTCAGGAATCTGTGTTTATCATAGCTAAAGCCACGGTGAGTCCCGGAGCGCGTGTCTCTTCTTCACCGGGGACTGAGGAGCAGAAACACTCGGTACAGTTACATTAGTTGGGATGATTTAAATAAAGATGATGTCAGAAGTCTCCGGCTAACTTTAGCCTTTAGCATCACAGTCTGTTGCTAGCACGCTAGCTTAGTGAAGTTTATCACGGGTTAGAATTTAGACTGTAATAATATTAGATAGCTACGCGTTTAAGACTATTTTAGGGTTATTGTTGTTAGTATTATTTAGATAATAATTGCGGCCGATGTTGACATTTCTTTTAAGGGTAAAGTATTTAGAGGGTCTCCAGGTGACATCACGAACTAGATAGTTTATAGGGCTGATGGTTATTAAAACTTAAGGAAGATTTTGTGAAGATATTTAGAATATAATATAATGTCCATGTTCAGTGAGCGCTGAGTGAGAAAAGGGAAACTTTAATGAACTTGTAGCATCTACCAATTCGAGTTCAAATACAAGCCACGTGATCTGTCTACTGATTTGTTGTCAAAAGTTGAATAGTAGCTGTGCCATGCGGTTAGCTGTTCGAGTAGGATCTCAGACTGATGACTTGTGACTGTTCGAGTAGGATCTCAGACTGATGACTTGTGACTGTTCGAGTAGGATCTCAGACTGATGACTTGTGATAACTGCGTATTTACGAATTCAGCTCAAATCTGATACCAACATTTCTGACTCATGCAGTGATCGTGACTGAATAAAGAAGTACAGGTGCAGTAACAGTAAATATTAGTTGTAAAGAAATCCAGGAGGTGAATTCCAGAAGATGTGTGATGGTGAGCGTCACTGAGGGGTTGTTGGAGAGACGGTACTTGGATCTGCTATGTGAACTAGGGTTCGGGTTCCAGTGGGCCGGTGTGATGCGGTTCTGTGTTGCTTTGTGTCCTGTGTTCGCCTCTCTACAGAAATGGAGGAAGTGTGGTGGCGTTCGCCAGGTGAGGTGACACGGGTATTTAATGTTAAGAATGAACTATATTCAGTTCTGTGTTAATCTTAAAGGAGCTGTTTGTGGAAATGATTGCCAAGGATGCACTTGTTTATGCACAGCAAGGAAAAAGGAAAACCCTGCAGAGGAAAGATCTGGGTACGTTACAGAATTAAATGCTTATTGACAGTTTAATTGTGATCCGTGCCACTGTATTAGTCATCTGTGCCTTATTTCTTATTTATTTTTTAAATACAGACAATGCCATTGAAGCAGCAGATGAGTTTGCGTTTCTCGAGGGTAAGTGAACCGAATCTACCCCAGTGCCTTTAACGACTCTGAATTCAGTTCTTGGGTATTTTAACTGAACATCAATTCTGGTGAAGGAAACTACAACTATATTTAAAAAAATTGTGCTACAGTTAAATATTAAAACTCTGCACTGAAGATTGTGATGATTGTGTGTAGATGGTGTTCCTTGTATTCATGCCATTAAGTATTACACACACTCTCAGAAAAGCATGTTAATAAATGTATACAAAAATATGCTGAAATAAACTGCTTTCTATAATAAGAGTTTTGATACAATACAGAAACAGCATTATTAGTGTCTCTAATAATTATTGCCACTTTTCATAAAAATGATCATTTATTACAGTATAAATAATCACAAGCAAAATTATTTGAAATTACTAAAACAGTGTAAACATTTGTTACACAAAACATTGGGAAAACATTACACGAGAGAATTTAAAATGACCCGAATGCACGCTTCTAATGAGTAGAAACAAATATGACCTCAACAAATGTTTAATATCATGCAGTGAACTCAAACACTCCCAACAAATATGTGTAAAAAAAAAAGCTGTTTGTTTCTAACTGCAGAATGATTCGGTTATTACACACATCATGCAGTTACATGAACATTTGTGGCATTTAGCAGACGCCCTTGTCAACTGTTTTATGATTTTATTCAGTGTACAGCTGCTTTATTATTGGCTAACTGAATAATGACGTGTAGGTATACAGGTAACTAATAGATTTTGGAAAGCATATATCGGATGCTTTAGTTGAACCTACAGTACATTTACATTGTAGCATCTGGAAACCTGTTTCTTCCCATCGCCTGTTCATTTCAGTCCTCCTCCTCAGATGTTTCTGACCGACTGTCATGGAAGAGGGAAGAGGATTGACCTCAGTTTAGTAGCAACTAACACAGTATAATCCCAAGAAATCACACGTATCCCAGTGTACCATCAAAACACACCAAAGCAGGAAATAAATAGTACTGAGTACAAGGTTAATTTATTTAATACTCCAGTAATACTCATTAGCACTCGGGGGTTGACCTTCATTTAAAGGTACAAAGATGTCTGATAGCAGATGTCTGATCATAACAAGCCTGCTTTATTGAGAAACAAATTTCACCTGTGCACTTTACTCCTGATGACTAGTGACAGGAGAACATTTCTGAATGTATACCAAGTGTATTAAAATCCAAGGCCCTGAAGGCCAATCACCTATAAGACCATTTTCTATGTTCCAAATGGAATATTCTTTATATAACTCTGGGGTAGAGATGACAGATTGGTAAATTTGTAATATACGTTGTTGTTGTTTTTTTTTTTTCAGGTACCTTGGACTAACCTTCACCTGCCTTCCTGTAATAAGACTGATATTTTGTTTATTTTTGTACAGTTTGGACTGGGAAACACTCTTTTCAGGACCAACGGGGTTGTTTGTCTTTTTTTTTTTTTTTCTTTTGTATGAACATGTACAGTCTAGAATATATTGATAACTCTGTGAGGTTTCATCTGTGAAGTGTCAGTTTTATTTGTGAATATTACTGTGCTTTTGCAAAGTATTTTAATGTTGAAATAAAATCCTCTTATTATTATTATTATTATTATTATTGCTCTTCTTCTTGTGATAAATACACATCATTCACCCTAATTCCTAAATTCTGTAAAGCTGCTTTGAGACGATGTCCATTGTAAAAAATGTTTTAAAATTAAACTTGACTTGATTGTAGTGCATTTTAAAGGTGCCATAAAACTAGAAGTGAATGTATATAATTTACTTTTCTGTTAATGTTTGTGTTTCAGGTTATTTTGTAACAGAATTCAGAATTTTGTAGTAGTTTTTGTATTTATTTCTACACAATAGTGTGTGAAACCTTCACACCCAGCATCCAATATGCAAATGCTTCATTCATCCACCTGTAATTCCTGCAGTGATCAGTCAGATCCTATTCTAGTTCCTAGTTCTGCTCCTCTGAGTGAGACTCAATCTGTCAGCCGCATCTCCTTTATGCAAAAACCAAACCTTGGAATATTGTGATTTTTATAGGCAAAACAAACAAAAGGTTATTTATTGAAATGCTTGAATCGTGTCACTATGTGTGGGTTGTTCTGCAGAACAGCTGGATTTTTAGACAACATGGCGATGACTGCAAAACGTGGTGTGTGAGATGTGGCCAATCCTGGTGGGATGGCATCGGAGAAGATATTAACATTCCATGAGGAATAACATCTGCTTAGACCACTTCAGTGCATTTTTCTAAGAGTTCATCAATTGAAAAGAGCAGAAGTGGTTTTTTTTTTTGGTTTTTTTTTATTGTAAAATATCTAGACATGAGACATGAGAGACTGACTGGTGGTCTGAACATTGATATCAAAACCCTTTCTAGCAGTTTTGTTTTGTTTCACCTGGGAAGTGAGAATCAACTTATCAGAAATATTCAATCAGTAAAAAAAGAAATAATAAAAAAGTTTCAGTATAAAGAGTATCAGGACTCTTGGTAGATGATCTCTGTTGGAGAAACTTGTACTTCTCTATAATAACACGGATAGAGATCAAAATATCACCTACACATTTTAATACTAAACTGTAAAAAACTAAAACACGCTCTATAAAACAAGGAATGCTTATATCTTCTAACTTTGCTATGAGCCTTTACTCACCACTGTGCAGTCTGAACATCACGAAAGAAGTGAGTGCTGAACACGCCACCTCAAAACAGGTGTGAACTTTTTGTTTGCTCCACTCACAGATCCTGAGTCAGGTGATAATGTTAGAGTCTTAATCTGATGTGTTTATGTAATGATCTAAACATCATCTACAATAAGTTAGCAGGACACATGTAGCAGGTTTTAATGTAATAAACACTGTGACTTCACTGCAGTTGTCGTAGTTTTTGTAGTCCGTTTTTCTAATGTGTCACTTTCAGCTGGATTTTTAGAGGCTTTCTTTCTACATGTTTGGTCTCTACAATGTTTGCACAATGTCCAAAGATCCCAAGGTTATCAAATAAAATGTGGAAATGTGCATACCAGCTTGAATTCTTGGTATCCATCCTCTGTCCACACCTACTTTTTTCAGGTTCCTCATACAGTTCGGATGACTCGCTCAAATGTTCATATTAAATTCTGATTTCATTATTACACCATGTCCTTTGTCATGTGTTTTCTGGAGTTTTCATCCATTTTTACTGCCATGCGTTAAAATAACCACCGTAAATCCCTTGATTATTAAAAGGCAAATTGGACTCTGGATCTGGGGGTGGTGGTTTGAGAGTCCTGACCATACCAGGCTGCCACTTTTGGGTCCTTGAGCAAAGCTCCAGTTCCTGGGCACAGGTCACAGATGGCAGATGAAGTGTCTGAATTATCGGAGAGAATTAATCTGAAGAACTCATCACTGGCTTCCTCAGGCATGGCACCTGATCATCTCTCCATGCATCTCCATGTATCACACTTTATATTTCTAAACTGCGGACAAATTATTCGATACCAAACACACAGAAAATGTTTTACAGGAAAAATCACTGCATATCTGCTTTTGATGAACACAATTAATTATCGGGGGAAAAAACACAGGGAGACTTCAGTGCTGTTCCTTCAGTGCTGCTCCTTCAGTGGCTGCTCCTTCATCATTAATATTTTTCTTCTCATTGCGCCGTTTTCAGCACATCAACATGTTTCCTGTTATTGTGCTGCTTTTTCAATCCACTGGTGGATCATCTCCTCTCTTTCTCACACCACAAATGTAGACTAGTTTCTGAAGCTCACAATGAGCAGGCAGGAGGCAGTAAGAAGTCTGGGGTTAACGTGGATGAGACAGAGGGAGTCAGTGATGAGAACAGAGACATTCCTGATCACCTGATCATCATCATCTTTTCTCTGCTTGTGTTGTACATGGTGGATCTTCAGCCTGGATACATTCATTAGAGAACAACATTTTAAATTCATTTATATTAATATATTAATATGATGAGGTTCAGTTACAGCGTGACACTAAAACAGGTAATAATAATTACTAACATCTCAGAGCTCAAACTTCTTTACTTTAACTTGAGTGAAAAAGTGCAGTCCGATTCTGTTAAAACATCAGTATCTGCACTTCTACTGAGTGAAGGATGTGTGGACTTTTATCACCTCATCATGTAGATAATCTAGACAGGTTACCTCTACAGAACATCTAATGACCATCTATAAAGAACATCTCAAGTAGATCATCTCAACTCAAAACAATTCATTTGTACAGCAAAGAAATATTTTACCTGTGAACACACACAAGTTAGTGTTTATAAATGTATACTTATAATGAGCAGTACATTGAGGTGCCTCAATGCATCTTCAGAAGTTTCTTTTATGCTGAGATCCTGTAAGAGTTTCCTCAGAAGGCCAGACTGATTTCTGGTTCTTCAAGTGCACATATTCAATTCATTTTTAGATGCTGGCCTTTAAATCAGTTATTTTACTTTACATTACTTTATTCTTGCACGATTATTAATTGCCTTGTTCACATTTACCTTCCTTGTTTATTAATTGACACACAGTGTGAACTGTCGAATATCTACACATTTACTGAAAAACTCAGATATTCAGAAAAAACTTTTAATTAATTGACATATTGAGAGCAGTTTGTGTGAACAGATCTTATATTTCTCTCTCACATGGTCTTAATTTGCCCTCATTAAGTCTCTTTCATGCAAATCTGAGGAGTAAATCTCATAAATAGAAAAAGAAAAAAACATGTTCTGGACTCATTAGTGGTCAACCTGGAGAAATGGTCAAATCTCATGTCAAACTATTAAATCATATGCACTTTATATACAATTGATACCCTAACATCTGTTTATCACTATGAATATATTTTTTAAAAGCGAGTTATTTTTTTCATCTCCGTTCCTGCTGTAAATCCTCGTCATCTTGAAGTGGAGCACTTGTGAGTCTTTTTCTGCATAGAGAGGAGACACTGAGCGAGGATCACACACAAGCAAAATCAGCGAGGAGGAGGTGGGTGTGTTAGCATGTGAGAAAACGACAGCAGGGAAAGGAAGGCAGTCAGTGAGTAGAGAGATAAAAAAAAAAATCCCCCCAGAAGATCACAGTTAACACAGTGGTTTATTTGATACAGAAGATTGACCATGTTGCTGCAGACCATCTTCATGCTGTCTGCAACTGCTTTCTTTGGATATCTGGAAGGTAAGAGGAAAGAAATGGCACTGCTGCTTCTAGATGCTTTGGAGTTTTGCATTGATGGAGAAAACTGGCAAAAGATCATGGTGGAAGGAATAGAGTCTTATTTCTTTGGTGTAAAAAGCTTTGATGCTAATCAGCCATGTGTCCTGAAAACATGCCTGTTCTGTTTTATGATTCCAGACAGAAGGGAAAATGTAGCACATTAGCTCATTTTATTTTCTCTTCATTTCTGATCACTAATCTGTGTCATAATAATAAAGAATGCACAAAATGAATATGTGAAGGTCATTTGTGTCAACCATGTTGAATTATGCTTAAGCAGTAAACAAAACACGTGGATGCCGAACAGCACATTTACATTAAATGTGTTCATTTTCAATGTGCATTTTTACATATAGGAAGTACCTCGAATGGTGAACATACAGATCAGGAGGGCAAAATCTGCACGATATGTAACACATTTGTGTTTAAAAGTTTTTTGCATTTTTGAAAATTTTGAAATGGTATCTCTTTGGCAGGGAAGGGTGTTCAGATGCAGCGCGATGTTCAGTGTTGTATGCAGTACTCACAGCAGACTGTCCGGACCAAAGACGTTCTTAAGTTTGAGGTGCAGACAGAGGGCCCAGACTGCAGCATAAAAGCCATCATGCAAGTATTTCAGTCATCTTGAAACAATCTAATACCTTAAAAACTATGCTATTCTTTAATATTGTGCAATGCATGCATCATATTTTTATATCCAGATGTGGTATTGTCAGTCAAGAATTCACTCTGAGGCTGTAAAAAAAAAAAAGAAATAGCAAAAAGCGTTATTTTTTTTAATGGACCAATTTTTGGTGCTGATTTAAACCTCTGATATACATAAAATAAGGTCACTTTTCCTGAAATGTTTGGGTTTTGTCTACAGATTGTACACTAAGAAAGTGGTGAAGTGTGCAGACCCCAGGGACAGGAAAGTGAAAAGGTTACTGAAGAAACTTAGGCAGAGAGCCAAAGCCCACAAGTCCATGCAAGTTCTGCCACAAAGACACTTACCTGTCATGTCAAATGTAAGTCTTCTGGATTGTAACAAGTCTATCTTTATTTTTTATTTATAAATTATATATTGCAGAGGTCTTGAATCTTATCCATAAAGATGTGTCACTGCAGGCTTTCATTCCTACCATGCAGGAGCCTGATTTCACTTGTTTGTTCATTTCATCTTAATCTCCAATCAAGTAGAGTATTGAATGTGCCTCCAGTTTAACAGTAATACAGCTGCAGCAACACCAGACTGAAGACTGAGATCCCTTGATATTGTGGATTGAGATAAATCATACTATGTGAAAAATCATAGCGTACTGACCAGAATTTTGTTGAGGCAGGATCACATTATTAATCAACATCAAACAAAAATAATTAGGAGATTATTACAAGTGTTTCTATATATGGTTTTATGGAGGAATGCTGCATATAGAATGGATATGATGTTGAATGGATAAGGGGGCAGCATCATTCCTGTCTCACTGGTCATTTTTAAATGAAGATACACTTCCTGTTTTTGACCACTAGGTGTAATAATACATTTATAAAGCTGAATTAGTCTATGGTCTATTGTGTAATGTAGAAAGGAGATTTAATAACAAATTGAACATTGGCTTATATTAGTAAAACAGCAACTTCAGAAGAAATTAAATGTGTAAGTGGTTTTGAATGAATACTTTAGGGAGATTAATGTTTCTAAAAAAAAAAAAAAAAAAAAAAAAGCTAGGACTGCATGTTAATGAATCTAACACAGTTAATGAGAGGGTTAATAATGAAATGGAAACGCATGACTGCAGTGCAGGTCAGTTGGACCTACAACGAAAGTGGAGAACAGAACCATGTGAGAGTCTTATTACATGAGAAAATAACATGAGATTGTAAACTCTTAAGAACATTAGCAAGTATATATACACGTTTGTGTGGAAAATGCTTCACATTTAAATTGTTAAATATGATAAAAGATTAGTTTTGCATGTTTCACCAAACAAGACAGGAAAATGAATAATGACTTATTATCAATATCATCCATCAGTTTGTTCACAATGATGTCTGTTTATATTATCATGAATGAGGAAATAATTGCTAATTAACTGTATTTTTGTTTTTGTCTTTTTATTATTTTATTTAATTTAAACATGTAAAAGTGTCCGTTGTTAACTGACACGATTAGATTAAAGTTTGCCCCTAAATAGTGCCCCATACAGAGCACACTCCCAGGATTGGCTCCTGATTCACCACAACCCTCAGTACGATGAAGTTACTGAAAACCTGAAAATGCGGCTTTTAAATAACTTGGCGATTTAAAAATAGATCCTGAAGAATTGCTTTACACAAATCATTATACACAGCCTGTAAATATTTCCATAATACAGACCACTTATTGATGATCGTTATTATTTTTCCCAACAGATCCAGTAAAGAATGGAGAGAATCTGATGACCACTTTAGCCTTTTCATCTGTCACTGTCTTCTTGAAAGTCTGTAGATCACCAGGTTTGAATACAGAACATTATTCTGTCCCTCAAAAGTAATATTTTAGATCTCTTTCTAAACTGACTGTTAATCAATATATGCCAAAGCATTATTTTTAACTCTGTACTTCAAGCTTGTTCATTCTCTCTATATATTCTGTGTGTATCTTAAACGTTATACAAGCTGTTATATAGAGTTAAAGTGACATGACTGTTCCTGGCTCAAACATATTCTATTATGTATGGTAATGCAATCAATTTTTATATATACAAAATATTGTAGAAACGCGTTGTGCATTGTTTTTATTCAAAATAAAGAAAGATAGAGTTCTTGATGAAGGCTCACACAGATGTTTTGAGCAAATGAAAAAAATGTTCCTGGCACTAAAGTGGTTTTACTTTGGAAAGATAAACCTCTGAGCAACAAGAGTAGTTCGGTTTTTTTAAAACATTGGTCATGGAAATGTCTGATGCTGTGCCACTACATACAACATTTAAATATTCAGCTCATTAAATTAGTTTTGCAACCTTTAAAAAATAAATGTGTTAAAAGTGTAATTAGTATGAATTTGTAGGTATTAGTACAAGGCTACATAAAGACATCATGAAGTGTGTAATTTAGATTCATTAGCAGAATAATATATTCCTCTTTTGACTTTTTACACTCAGCAAACCAGCCTGTTTTTATTATATATAATATTGTATTTCCGAAGCAAAGAATTTGTGTGATTTATAAGTGTTTGAAACATTGAATGGACGATACAAATAAAATGCAAAAGTGACATAAATCCATACAGTAAAATGTCAAGAATCAAAGTAAAAAGAAAAGAGTCAAATACTTGATAAACTATTAGTCTGACTACAAAAAGAAGTCCACACTTGGAGAACACTGCATTTTGTATGTGGCATAAAGATCAGAGTCAGGGGTTTGTGATATTAAGATGGAGATCAAATCAGAGATCAGATGAACAGTATGAGGATTGAGACCCTCAGTTCACTGCTGAAATTCAACAGCAGCGTTACAATATTTTAAACCAGAAAAAAACAGTGGAAACTACCCCATTGTAATATACAGAGCACAGCATTCAGGGGCAATTCTCCCTCACACACACACACACACACACACACACACACTTCTTAGGTTTTTATTTCACTCTACAGGTCAGCCATTTTTTACATTTCTACACTTGTAATCTAAATTGTATGTATGATAACAGCAGCTCTCACAGTTCACATGCTAATATTAATAAACACATTCTAATACATTAGCATTTGCATTTAAGGCATTCAGCAGATGCTGGTCCTCACATTAACTTTCTGATCAGTAGCTACCACCACCATACAGTAATAAATCATTCAGACCTGTACAGCAGACACTGCAAATAATGTAAACATAATTCTGGGTTTTCTATGCTTTTCCGGTTACCATAAACAGATGGTAGATCTTTTCCATAATATATAAATCCTAATCTAATCTAATCTAATCTAATCTAAGGTAAGGTCAAATAAAAATCAGTGGAAATCTGTTTGTAATACGTTTTTTCCACAAATCATTTTTATTAAAGTCTTAATGGCTGATGCAGTTTATAGTCTAGTATTCAGTTTGTTACTTATTTTAAATATTTTAGTTTTTTACAGATGTTTTCGCTTATACACTCAAAACAATCCCACCGTAGATGCTGTTTAGTATAATGTTTATTACATTGCTGTTTCACTGTTTTGATGTCTGAGACAGTCCTCCTCCTGGCAGATGAGCTGGTAAGGTTTTTCATTGACCTCAATCACAGAGCTGCTGATCCCAGCATCCAGGTTCTGCAGTTCTTCTCTTGATAGGTGTTCCACAATACCAGCTCCTAACGAGTCTCCCAGCACATTGGTGGTAGTCCTGATGCGATCCCTGTCCCAGGGAAAAGTACAATTTAAGTTATATACATCCAAAAAAGATATGTGGAAGCTGTTTTGAAAGAATTCTTAAAATGGCTGAAACTACCATCATTCTCCAGCCAGAACATTTGCTATTAAAACATTTTATATTCTCTTCCATTCTGCCTGCATTATGTATCAATAACCTTTTGCAAGAGTGCTCTCTGCTGGAGATGTGACAAATGTGACATTTAGTCAAGACTTACAGGAACCAATCCACAGCAATGATGAGGGTTATGTCCTCAGTGGGCAATCCTACAGATGTCAATACAATCACCATAGTAACCAGACCAGCCTGAGGAATGGCTGCAGCTCCAATGCTGGCAGCAGTCGCTGTGATGCTGGAAAATGACAATTTCATCATAAGAAAAACATTGGGAATGAGTTCTGAAAACAAAAGAATAGACAGGAACAGAAGTAGAGGCACTAAAGCTAAAAATACTCTATGGAGCAATTATTATTATTATTATTATTATTATTATTATTATTATTATTATTATTATTACCTGATGGTAAAGATTTGTCCAAAGTTTAAATCCATATCATTAACCTGGGCTATGAAAATGGCAGCCACTGCTTCATATAAAGCCGTACCATCCATGTTTATTGTGGCTCCCACAGGCAAAACAAGGCGTGTTACACGTTTGTCCACATGGTTTTTCTCCTCTAAGCAACGGAAGGTGATGGGAAGGGTGGCAGAACTACAGAAAAAATATTTAACACCTCATATAATACGCTTAAATTTTCAGCTTGCAAAACACATCTGCTAGAAACCTTGCCAGATGATTACTGATGATAAACAGGAAAGCGTTTCTGAATGACTGACAGTAATACAAAACAAAAAGAAGAAAAAAAACAACTGTAATAAACTTGAAAATCTAACAAACTCAATAATTATTTAGAATTAATTGCGTTGAAAATATTATATATTAATAAAACAACTATATATAATTATAATAATAAATAATCAGCTTGCACAGGTGTCTACTAGTTTTACCATCTTGTATTTTGGTAGATGGTCTGATCTGGTTGGATCTTTCAGCAAAGATATTTTCATTTATATACTATAATATAGTATTGCTCTTAAATATCTTAGAAATTTTCTGTCCAAAACTCTGTACATACTATAAACAATTAATAAAATAGGATCATTGTGCTACCTTGAGGATGTTCCAAAGGCTGTAATTAAAGCCTGAAGCAGACCAGAGATGAAGGTGAATGGGTTCCTCCGTGTACACAAATAGAAAATTAAAGGCAGAGCAATGAGGCTGTGGATGAGCAAACCGACGATGACACACAGCATGTACATTCCCAGCTGTCCTCCAACCTGAAACAGGTCTTTCATTTCAACAATCTTCCCAGCAATTAAAAAGAGGATTCCAACTGGTGCATACCTGAGAGTGGATGTGTGAAGAACAATAACAGAATTGTAAAGAGAATCTGTTCCAAGTATTTCTCATTACTAAGGTTTTCTTATTGGGACATATTTACTTTATTCTTCTTTAACACTTAATTCAAGATATTAACAATGAAAGATAAAACAAGAAATGGAGCAGAGCTGAAAGAATATGGAATAAAAGAAAATCTTGCTACACAAAATCTTTTAATAAAAGAATATATTCTGGTCCTTACCACATAATAATTGCTACTAATCGCATTATGGCATCATTGAGGCAGTCAAAGAAATCCTTTAGTGGCTGGCCCTGTTGCTTCATATTCCCAATCACAAAGCCAAAAAACATGGAAAACACTACTAGACCCAGAGCATTGACACCATTAGAAGAGCCTGAGACTGGGGTGATCTCCTCCACTGTCTCCTGGATGGTCTGCAGGGCTGTGCTGTAATTTCCTACCTGCCTGAACTCGGTGGCATTAATAACAATGTCACTCACATTCCCCAGAACAGTGATGTTCTTTGTCAGAATAGTTTTCTTGTACAATGTTCTGTACTGAAATAGAAAAATAAGCATAAAGTTTCAAAGGTAATGGTAAACTAGGTCACGGTGATATAATAGAGAAGCATCATTTACAATTGATATACCTGTTTAAAGCAGGCTTCCACTAAATTAGAAGGGAACATATTTCTGTAAAAAAAAAAATGTTTACATAATGTTACATAATAAGTCTCAGAAACAACATAGAAATATATGCATGTGTTTCTCTTTACCTAATTAGATCAAGAAATGCATCAGCAGCCGTCACTGAATCAGCCCTGCCATTAGTGGACATTGGAATGTCTCTTTTGCCTTTTCCGGGTTTTATGGTGGTCACCATGACGATACCAATGAACACGGCAATAAAAGTTGTGACTATATAGTAAACAACAGCTCGCACTCCCATCTTTCCTGTGGCTTTACTGTCTAAATTCGAAACACCTGATAACATGTGAAAGAAAATATTCCCATAAATTTATTGCACGACAACAAGAGCATTAGAGTGAAGCAATCTATTAAAACATACAGTATTATAAACCCATACAGCCAAAGGAATATGGACACCTTCCAATCATTACCAGCCACATGTTCATGTTGCACATTACATTTCAGATTAAATTTCATTTATCCATTCATCCATCCATCCATCCATCCATCCATCCATCCATCCATCCATCCATCTTCCTACCTACTTAGCCCTTATAATGAGCTCCAGTCATCTGGAAAAGCTTTTTCCAATAGACTTTGTGGTGCGGATCATTCATCTACAGGAGCATTAGTGGGATCAGACACTGATGTTGATGAGGAGGTCTGAGGTTCTGTTGGTGTTCCGGTTTAATACAAAGATGTTCAGTGGGGTTGAGAAGGTCAGGGTTCTGTGCATGACTGCTGAAACAAGTTTCAGACCTCGTGATCTAGTTAAATTAAGTGCTTTCAAGTTTTTTGAAAGAGTTTGGGGAAGACCCACATATGGATGTGATGGTCAGGTCTTCACATACCTTTGGCCTTCTACATAAATCAAATGTGCCATATACAGTTTCTAGGTAACCTTGTTCATGTACCTGTAACAAGACTAGATACAATGAGTGGAAGGACCATCATCTGTAACATCCTCATCAGTACTTCTCCTGGGAAGGATAAATACTTTATTTCTCTCAGTGATAAGTTTTGAGGTCGCACAGCAAATCCCAAAATGATTCCTGAAAAACAAACAATATGTCAACATGAAATTTAAATTAATTCAATAAATCAGCCACTTAAAATTAATTGCTCTCTGGCAACCCAAAACAGCACAGAAATGCAGTACCAATTTGTGTTATTGTGTCTTAATATTAATAAAAATATTATTATAAAGTTAAACTATTTAAAGATATATGTTTCAGTAATGTTACCTAGTACAACTGCTCCCACAGTCAAAAGCACAAAGGAGTTGCGATGAAGGAAATTCTTGATGGCATTTCGGTTGATGGAACACATCCCAACTTTGGATCCAGACCCTTGTTTCTGCATGGCTCTGTGCAACCAATGAAGGTCCTTCTCAGGGTAATGAGGCTTCTCTATGTCTTCTTCAAGAAAGGGACTGTTGGGTGGCTTCTCATTTATAATTAACTCAAAGGCTTGGTCAAGAAGGCAGGTTTCATGAGAAACTGAATAAGTATAAAGATGGAAAGATAGAGAATAACTTTAGAGGATTATCAACAGTAATCTCTACTAGATGCAACATGAGTAAATTGCAGAATGATAATTGCAGAGTCACACTAAACCCACTTTTTAACATTACATTTCAGAGTTTAGCTACAGAAAATCTTTTCGAATATTTATAGATCCTATAGAATCATTCTGTACAACAGAATAAGGCCAAATACACCAAAACATATTAGCAAGAGGAATGCTCAAGACCAAGGAGAAACTGTAAGTACAAATGTTAATAAATCCATGACAAATCCAAAGACCAGACTCAAAGCTGGGCTCGAGTCCTACAGCCTTAAACTCAGGGACAATCAATTTCACTATACAAACTGTAATGCACAGAAGGTGCATTAAAGATGGAATTTCCACCTAAGGAGGGATTTGAAGGGTGTCATCTAAGGGGGGGAATCTACAACGAGCATGTCAGGAAAATTCTAGGAATGTTTATCAACTTGATACCAAGTTTCTTATAACTCATAAAGATCCTTTAGCTACGGTTATTTCTCGTTTAATTGATTTATAATTTAAAAATAATGTTTTTCCATTTGCATGGAAGCAAAAGCCATTTTTCTCCCATTTTAAAATCTGGGGATCATTTTAAGGTTAGTAATTATAGACCTATCAGCATATTACTAGTAATTTCAAAGTTTGCAGAAAAGGTAGTTCTTGAACAACTAACATTTTATCTTAATATAGCTATATGCAATTTAATTATTACATTTATTAAATTATTTTACTAAAACAGCTATTCTTCATTTTATATAGCAAATAAAAGCTTAATAAAAGGTGGCATAGTTGGTGCTATATTTTTAGATTTGTGCAAAACCTTTGACCCGGTCAATAATAACCTCCTTCTCTCTATTCAAGTTAAAATTTTCATTTGGGGCTTTAGCATGGAGCTCATCATAGTTATAAAATAGGCAGCAATGTGTAAAAATTAAAAGCTAATAACTTAAACTTTACAATGGGCATACCTCAAGAATCAATACTAGGCCCTTTATTATTGTATTGTATTATTATTGTACATTAATTATCTCCCACAACAGAGGGGTACAAGTGCAAATGTATGCTGACGATACTTTTCTAAAAGAAATGTGTGTTCTTCTAATTCAGATATTTTTATAAATGGTGAAAGGGTTACTGAGTTTATTATCCTGGTTTAATGCTGGATCCAAATCTTAGTTTTAAAAAACATTTAAAGAAATTGCAGAGGACCTTTAACTATAACTCAATTTCAGACAAATTAGACAGCGTCTACCCACTGATGCAGCTAAGACTTTTATGCATACAACAATCTTTTCTCATCTGTCACACTGTCTGACATGTTGGGGTCAATCAGAAGAAACTGTTAATAAACATCTAAAATCTCTCTATAAACAGATTTTTAAAACTCTGGTCAAAAAGACTAAACAATTTCACCACTGTGGGGTTTTGGAGAAGTAGAGCTTTGATCATTTGTAAGATCTGCAGTACCTGATCATTATCTACTAGTGATTGTGTTTTTCCATTTCAACATTCTGCCTTTGGGCTTCTTTTTTTAGTTAAAGCTACTATTCACTGCAACACTACCAGAAGACATTCTGATGTGTACATCTATTGACATTTAAATTAAAAAATAAAATCTTATTTAAAATCAACTCAAATCTGTAAACACTGATATGGTGTGGCATAACTGAACGTTATTTTCACTGTTTTTTTTTTCTTTGGCTCTGATAGCATGTGTGTAAGTATTATTGTATTGTATGTGTTTGTTTGTTTATTATTACCTGCCAAAGGATGCGTATGAAAACTAGCCATTGGCTAAATTCAGTATAATGCATCAAATGGAAACATTTATGTTAAAATTGCACATGGTCCCTTTTCAAAAAAAATTTTTTTATAAATAAATTAAATAAATAAATATGCACATTATACAAAACATCATAGTAAGATGATTATATATATATATATATATAGTGTGTAAGCAGGACTATTTCGTATTATCAGGTACCTCTGAATGATTAATATATCAACTCTTTAAACATTTAACAATAAAACCAACATCAAAAATCTAAAATGAAACTCTGCAGTTAAATGTTTAGTTTGAATTGTTTTTGTTTTTTTTCAGGTCAAGTACTATTTTACCAGTACTTACCACTCATGATTAAGATGTTGCTGTTACTTGCTGTCACTGAAGAAATAAAACTGTAATTGTAGAAGCGTTCAGCACTGAGCTTATGATTGGTTGCACGCTGCTACACTGATGTACCAATAAACATGAAACAGTCTGTCATCTCCCCTGACCTAACCATCAGAACATCTATTCTCCCTCCCCTTGACCACATGCTGGGCAAAACTGGATAAAGAGTGCCCTTTAGCTCTGACCAAGAACAGCAAACCCCTTAGGTGTTAAATAGAACTGTATAACACACACTAAACCCTCTGTCTTTAAATCAGCTCCAAACTGCACCAGGCCCAATGTAACCAAGTATAACTACATTCATCTCAATAAACAAAACACTCATATAAATGAGAAGCAAATTATTCTTTCATTTAGCAGATCACATGAGCTGGAATTCCTGTATGTAGTTTGCTCTAAAACAAATACTTCTATATACAGCATTCTCTAATGTAATGTATCTATTATGTCTACTTCATGTTTATGATTTGTACAGCTATAGCAGGTTTTACCTCAATCCCTGAACTCCATGAGTAGGATAAGGAATTGGCTTTTCAGTGTTGGAAGTTGGAAATAACGTTATGATTATGTTATGATTCTGATGATATATTATGAAATAATGAGAGCTGTGATTGATGCAGTGATGTAACTGAGGTTGATCAACTGTGAGCACCAGAATTCACACTGGCATTTCTGTCTCTGTTCATACAATAAACAATTTAAATATGTAAACAGTTACACACGTTAATATTGATAAACAGATATAATCAGTGTGTGACATCCATGAAGGTCTGCCCTCAATACAATTTTGCCCCATTTTCTCCAAATATTGTAAAAGTCTGTATTTGTCTCAGCACATCTCCATGTTTATTTGTACAATGACAGTAACTACACAGGCATCACGTCAAAGTTGTTTTCTTAAACACCAGTTTTTTTCGGTCCTGCAGGATCCAGTCCACTGCAGTTTTTTTATAAAAGCGAACAACGGTTCTGTATGAAAACACAGACAAATGTAAATACTGCCACCTGCTGGTCATTCTGACTGGAGACACTTTTATCTTGATGTAGAATTGATTTCCACAGTGTTACTGCCACTCTCTTCACCTCTCCCACCTGAGGTCCTCAAAAACCTGACCAATCCCATTGATGTGTGAGGTTCATTTCCTTTAAGATGTTCAGATTAGTTGGTTTGACCTTTTATGCTCTCATTCACTCTTTCTTTGCTAATTAAATCATTAAAAAAAAGAATTTTAAAAAGCACAGTGCAACAAATTGTACATTACACAAAATCTATGAACAGATTCCTTAAAATACAAGTGACGTCTGTGAAAGTCATGGGTAATACTTGCCATATTGGGCTGTTAGTGTCTGTAGATGGAGAGTCCTGTGGTGGTGGTGTTCAGATCAGGCAAAATAAACATACTGAGTGGTTTCCCAATTTACTGGTGCTAAGAATCAGCCTTCCGTGAAGGCTGCAGTTCCACGTGTAAGAACTTGTATTCAGGACTTCTGTATCTCTGCATGTTGTGCTCGTGAACTTTATGATAGTGTCTCTGTTTTAACAACTTTAATACTACGTTATTTTTGATTCTAAATACAGTTGATTAATGTGAAATCAGAAGAACACAACAGCTATAAAACACTGTAGTTTTTACAGAACACATTTAATATACAGGAAATTGCAACTCATACAGTGCCATGTGTGTGTGCTACATATAACTGTTCATAAAACAAGCCGTGAAGCTTCATTCAGTACATTTCCCTAATGACTAAACAAACTTCATACCAACATAAACAGTTTCAGGGGATTTCTCTGTAGAAATGAAGTAAAGTCACACTTACCCAAATAAAATTGGCCCACACTTTGTTCTCAGCGTGTGAACAGAAGCTAAAGAAACTTCAGCGAGTCTGCTTGCATGACTTCCTGAAGCCTGAGGTGAAACTGTTAGAAAAAAAGCCTCATCATGGCATCATCTCCTGCAGAGCCACCATGCAGCAGCTCCTTCCTGATTTCTTCTGTTTCTGCTTTAAATACAATTTAAATAAGACAAAAAACAACCCAAAAACAAGAAAATACATGTTTTTATTTTATTTATTGAAGGAGAAATTTCTGCCCACTGTGAAAAAGTAACTGCCCCCTTAGATATAGTCACTGTTAATTATTCTGTGATTAGAGAGAAAATGATGTTTATGGAAGAAGTGTGAGGGGAAAATTACTGCTAACTAAGAGGAACATAAAGACTTGTCTTATGGTGCTGACCTTAATTCAACTTTCACCCCATCGGTAACGATTCCAGTCTTCTTCGGACAATCGTACGTAGAAGCTTCTTTCATGGTCACAATAACTGCAGCTACAAGCTGTTGACTCGCAGTCTGTTCTTCATGATCCTGCAACAATCAGCGGCAGTACGTCTTAGTATTAACATTTTATTTTAACATATTTATAGTATAAAATACTTCAGAAAAAAATCTACGTAATTTCCGGACTATAAAGCGCACCTATATATATATATATAACATATATAAGCCGCACTGAAGATTTTTATTTTAAACATAAATAAGCCGCACCTGTCTATAAGTGTCTACACTGAAACTAATGTACTTTACACAGGCTTTAACGAAAGACACGTTACACACGGTGTAACGGGTGAAATATGTTGCGCTTCCTTTAAGAGCAGAGCGGTATTTTGGGAATAGCCTGGCACTGCCTTTTTTCCGGTATTACTGCGTGTGTGCAAGATGAGGAATATGTCCTTATTATTTTCTGATGCTCATTTCTAAGTTTCTTTGACTAACCCGTAACGCTGTTGCCAAGAAAAATAAAAAAGCACGAGTTTTGGAAAGCTGTCTGTGTTTATATGATTTCTGTTGTAACTGGAGTTAGTGAGCTTCCCTTCACCCAGACTCAACGCGTTACAACGGCTTGTATCTAAACAGTAGCTACCAAGAAAGTCATTGTTCACTGTCTTCCTCCTTCCTTTCACAACTATTTCTCTAACCCTAACCCTCGATCTTTTGGCATCGTCGTGCGTTAAAAAAAAAAACCCTGAAGCCGTGCAGCTCAGAACACAGGTGAGGAGCGTTTTTTCGTTTCCGTTCAGAAATTTAATTGGTCTAATGTTATGGGGTTCAGTTTTTTGTGAAACCGGGAAAAACCCAGGAAAAATTGATAAATAACCCACTTCGTTGTTTAAGCCGCGGGGTTCAAAACGTGGGGAAAAAAGTAGCGGCTTATAGTCTGAAAAATACGGTAGTATTCTAAAATAATAAAAAGTTTGATTAGGAGAAACCATAAACTTCAGAAAAAAAAACAACAATGATGCAGCAGATGAAAACCTCTACCGCATTAACAACAGAATAATCTTAAGCGAAATCTACAATTAAATAATGGAATATTAGTGGTGAAAAACACTTACTATATATATATAGTAGTCAGCCTTCTTAATAGAAAAATAAAAACCAAATGAGATGTTGAGGAGTGAAAGTGGAGTGTGTACCGAACTCATCTACAACATGTTTTCATGGTCATATTGAAAGGTTTAGATATCATCATGGTCCAACAAGTTCCATCTTTCTGGTAATTTGCATTTCTAGCTTTAGTAATTATTTTAACAAATTACAGAGATCAGCAAAAATGTTAATAAAGAAATTCACTATGTTGAAGCCAAAAAGCTTCAAAAGTTATGTTCTCATAATCGACACGATCAACCAGCAACTTTATTTACCTCTAAAATCTGCTTATTTTCTTAGATTTTTCTGCTACAGCTGTAATGTGTAATAAAACAAATGAACAGATAAACATTGTCCCTTGAGCAGGCCACACACACACACACACACACACACACACACACACACACACACACACACACACACACACACACACACACAGCAGTAGATCTCTATGGAGTTTTGCTCCCGATGTTTTTCGCTCTATTAATTTTTATCTAGACCTTTGTTTTACCTTTCGTGTGCATGGTGTCTCTGCATGGTGTCCCTGTGTAGATCTCCAGGCTTTCTGCATGCTGTGGATTCACTCCCATATACTTAACCCCAATCTTCTCATCCCTACACTGGCTTCCTGTTAAACTTCAAATCCACTACAAACTACTGCTTCTTACTTATAAAGCATTAAATGGTTTATCTCCATGTATCTCTCCAGTCTTTTAACACGCTACAATCCGTCACGCTCCCTAAGATCTCAAAACTCTGGGCTTCTAGTAGTTTCTAGAATAGCAAAGTCCACTAAAGGTGGTAGAACATTCTCACATTTAGCTCCTAAACTCTGGAATAGTCTTCCTGACAGTGTTCGGGGCTCAGACACACTCACCCAGTTTAAGTGCAGATTAAAGACGTATGTTTTTAGCGAGTTCTACACATAACACACATCACATCATAACCTTGTGCTCCAGAACATCTGATCACATGCACATTATCAACTTGTGCTGTTAATATCATGTTTAAAGCCTAAACATCTAAACAAAACTAATTTTCATTGAACTGAAGTTTTCACTTTCTCTGTGATTAAATAAACTCGATGTCAGACATTTCAGTGTTTGAGTTTTTACAACTTTAATGAATTCCAGTGGCAACTGGCAGCTGGAATCCCAGCTTTTGCAATACTCACATGCACAGACAAGCACGCACACACCACACACACACACACACACACACACACACACACACACACACACACTATGTCAAAACCTGCTGAAAGATGTCCTGGAAAATGGAATAAAAGTAAACGTACAGACTGCAAGTCTCTGCTCATCCCAGTTCAGTTCACTGCATAATATTAATGATATCTTTTCATCTTTTCGTTATGAATCGGTGTAAGTAATTCGACCTGCTGATTTCTTCTGGATCCATTTCCTCTTTCACAATAATGATGTGGTGATACTGTTATCAGGATGGATGTGATTACTGATGCCACTCTCACAAATCACAGCCATGCTGATATACAAGATAACAACATTTACAATAATAATGTGTAAATATATTACTGTGATGGATTTAATAGCATCATTTCAGACCCAACATGTTCACTGTTTAATAAATCACTGGTTCATATTTCAGCACAAGAGTAATGTGGAGGAATGTTGGCATTTGGCTTCCTGGTGTCATCTTCTCATGACTGTCATCAGACACCACACAGAAAGGAGAAAGTCTGGACATGTCTCTGCGTGGTAGAAATATTACTCCAAATTTTTTTTTAAACACAATTACTCACTTCACAATCGCTGGTGGTCCATGTAAAGTTGTCCTCACATGGCATTTACAGAAAATGTGTTCACAATAAATCAGAATTAAAATCAGGATTATATGGTTTAGGGAAGAAAGTCTTTGGTTGCATTGCTTGTTTGTACCAGAGAATAAAATTGCTCCATGAAAAGCCTGTTGGATTTGATGATAGATTTAGAGTATTAAGTCCAGAGGAAGAAAAAAAAACCCAGATCTTTTTGTAGTCTAATCCCCTCCAGCGAGTACGGGCTCCTTTATCCCACGCTGAAGATGTGATTGATGAGTAAGGAAAAGATAAACTGGTTTAGGTACTTCTCCCCATCCCCATGTTACAGCATGAAGTAACATGCAGAACAGTGTTGTACATCAGAGACAGAATGAGTGTGAAATGTCTGCTGTTGATGAGGGAAATTAATGAGCTGTAAAGAACTGGAAGACGGTGAGCACAGAGGTAGAACATTGCATTGTGTTTTTAATTAAGAGACGTACATCATGATATCACAGCAAAACAACAGGTTTTTCATGCTGAAGTTTATAAGAAACGCATGGACAGATTCTTTTCCACATGAGAGTTGCGTCTATTTTTTCTGAAGTGTTCCATAAATGTTCTCATGCAATTGTTCTTCTTGTGCAACCTTCCATATTGTGCAACTTTTTCTTGTAACTGATTTATTAAACATTTACATATGTCTCAAAAATGGGAAATAAAAACCTACAAACACTTTTACACTTTATAATCAGTGAAGTTGATCATGAAAAATGTGCAGAAATGATTTTGTATAAAATTACAGTCATTAGGGCTCTGCTCCTCATCCATCAAGAGTAAAAGTATAGAACTCTGATGTTCCACAACAACAACCAGCACACACTCCTACATCACACAATCATTACGAGTATAAAGAATCCTGAGGAATTTAATCAACTGGCCTTTTTTTTTTTCCTACAATCTCTTCCACCAAACTGTCTGGTTGTAATCATCTCAGGTTCAGCGACAGTGCGCTCCTTTTTTACTTTCACTTTACTTTAGAATACTTTATTATTACAAATTCATTTTTATTTTGTAAAAATTATTATTCAGAAACCAGGAAAAGCTTTTAAAATGTTCCATGACTGACAAGTTTATGACTTCTAGTTTCTAGAATGAGTCTGGTTGTTTTTGACTGAGATCCCTCATGTCTGTGTGACCCTGACCCCCTGACCCCTGACCCCTCCCCCTATTTTATATATATATATATATATTTCTCTATTCACATAAATCATTCTTCAGCATATTTATTCATGTTCTTGCTCAGTTGTATTAAGTTTGGAGCTGATTGATGTGTATTGATGTTCAGGTGCCCTTTTTTGTGTGTTAATTGTTACTTTGTGAACAACTACACAACAATCGAAAATATATTTATTTCTTTATTATGAACAACAATTACACAAGTCAATCTTTTATTCATCTCTCTCTCTCTCTCTCTCTCTCTCTCTCTCTCTCTCTCTCTCTCTCTCTCTCTCTCTCTCCACACACACACACACACACACACACACACACACACACAAATGTAAGATAATGTGCTGCACCAGAAAGCATACAAAAATAGTGAGAACAAAAATTTATAAAAAAAACAAAAAAACAAAAAAAAAAACAAGGGATTCGAGAGAAGTCTGGAGGAGAGCAGAAAGAGCTGAAGATCATCAGAAGTGTAACAGCAGAACACCAGAACACTGATGTCTAATATTTACATTCACTACTAACACTGAACTGCAGAAAACAAATACATACAAAATATTCATCATGAACTATAAAGGAAATGTTGTGCACTTGTTTCTGTTAAAGTCAAAATATTAGCGTAAAGCTACTGTATAAACTTCTTATAAAGAGCAATAAATCAGGGCTATAAGGTGATGAGCTGTTCAGAATATCTTTTCCCATGATATTTATCACTAAACCATCAGAAACCAACAGAAATGAACTCAGTTCTTCGATTTTGTGCGTTTTGATTGCCGGTCTGCGTACCTCATCAGAGTGTTCACCCAGGGCTGTTTGGGGTCGGCGCAGAGGATTTGTGACTTCTTCAATTCAAAAATGAAGCTTTTTTTTAGAAACATGAAGAAAATATTTATCAGGTTCATTAAAATATCATGGAAAATCTTTATTAGTGAGAAAAAGAGAAAACTTCGATAATCAGAACTTACATCACAGCAGGGATGTTACAGCCTCCATCAGACTCCTGAATCCTGTAGCTCAAAACTTTCTTCTTGAATCGGCCTTTCGGCTCCGAGCCGTACTTCAGGCAACAGTTTTCATAAGAACCTTTTACAGAAGGGAGATAAGATTAATCTGCCAATTTACTAATAAAATGTCACACTGAGCTGCTCAGTAATTGTCTTTTCAACATTTTGTAATATTTTATATATTTTTACATAAATAAGTTGAAGCTCAATGAACATGAGGGAATTCGTTTTTCCCCAATAAAACATTAAATGCACAGGACTTTAAACATCTGCACACAGATGTCTTTTTTTTTTTTAAGTGCAATTAACATAAATTAACACACATTTAACAAACAATTAATACACAGCACACAAAAGTGTCCTCCTACCTTGTGCCAGAACTGGACACATGCACACCAGGAGCAGGAGCAAAGCGAGGACACGAAGCTGCATTGCTGCTGTTTGTAATCTGGAGCTGAAGTTAAAGACACTACGGGAGTAAAAACACAGACTTGCTGAATGTGTGAAGAGCAGCGTTTGCAGAGCCACGACTCTTACAGGGTTGAAGGAATCTCCTGCCATTTATGGCTTTCAGTAATTACATAAACACACACCTCTTTCTCTCGATCCCACCAATCAGGACGCAGATATTAACTGAAACCTGATTATTACTGGAATAAATCCAGACATCAAAATTAAACATAAATCTTTTTTACATTCTTTATTTATTGTAACTGTCCTTCTGAGATGTTTTACTCGTTTATTTGTTCAGTAAGAAAGTACGATTATTTAGTAAACTGACTGTGGCTGAATTCCTGACAGTCGCCCCCCCCGACTCTGATTACACACATCTGGATTTTACTGAAGCCAAAAACAACAAAAATCTGAGAACAGAGATTAAGCAACATTTTTAATGCTGGTCAAAAACAGCTTCAAGTGTGTTCTTTTTTCAAAACCTGTAACCTGAGACGAGGCGTCTTGTGAAAGATTTGAGATTTCAAGTTAAAAAATGAGTAGTTTATAATAACTACATTAAAGGAATAAAATAGGAATATCTTTACCAGTCTTTTCTGATACTAAATCTTTTTAGACTTTTGTAATGCACCTATTTAAAATGATATATTTATATATATTATATGTCTTTCAGGACTCAGTGATTCTCAACCTTGCAGAACATAAATACTCTTCTACCATCGAAGCTCCAGAATTTACTGCAAAATACCTCAAGAGCAAAAAACTGTAATTCAACCGAAGAGTAAACAATATTTCACATTCCTTTAAGTACAGAGTCATTATTATTAATTATTATTATAAATTATTAATTATTATTATTATTGTTATTTTTATTATTATTTTTTTATTATTATTGTTGTTATTATTAATTATTATTATTATGTTTTTATTATGTTATTAGTACATTTATAATATTTCATGTATCATCTCCAAACATTTTCATTTTATTGCAAAACTGGAAATGGATTTGTTCATGATATTGTTGGTGAACTGATTCCTTGCTTCTTTTTGGAGGATTATCTACAGACTTCTCGTGTCTTGATATTATTCAGAATATCTCCACATTCTCCTTCTCTCTGGATCTCACACATTTCTAGGAGGATTTATGTTTTCCGTGAATTGGGTGGAAAAAAAGCCTTGTTCTGGGTTTAAGGACCTTCAGTAGATTCTTGGATCATTCTGGTGCTGAAAATCCCAAAATATCAAACCCAAAATAACCACAAGGCTGCATTATTTAGTGAAGTCTGGAAATTTCACTCTTCTCTGGTCTGAAGTACACGACAAGTTCATGAACCCATTTACTGTAAATTTATTCCAAATGTAATTTCCCATGAATTTTTTTGGGGAAAAAAAAGAAATTTATTCAAATAATCTTCCTGGAAGTCGTGATCCTCTTCAGCTTTCTGCAGTTTACCAATCCGTGATGTTTTGTTGACATTAAAATATTCTTGCTTCAGCCAGACACACACACACACACACACACACACACACACACACACACTATTGTATTTATATATCAGGGTTAGCTATGTAATAGTAATAATTATTATATTAATATTATTATTATTATTATTATTATTATTAATTTGTATCAGAAATGTTGTTCCTGTATAACACTGATTAATATTTCACTCAGCAGGTGACTGATCTGTAAATGTGTGTAATTATGTTTTATTGTAGTAAAAGTATTTTACATGTTACAGCTGTGTATCACTTCGTCCCCACACACAGACACAGTGCTAACAAACTCTTTCATTTCCCACAATTCACTTTTAATATTAATGGGAAAATAATAAACACTGAAATGTTTCTGACGTGTTTTTATTGCAGAAATTAGTGACCTCAATATAAATATTAAAGCTGCAAGCAGCGATGAACGGGCCCTCGCACACGGGCTTACCGCCACCCGGTGGCCTGAGGAAAACAGTGAACAGTGGGGCGAGGTGCATGTAAGCGAGTAAAGACGGGAGAATTATGGCACAGTCATTTCAAAGTTCCACACTTCTTGTTGCCAGCAGGTGGCGCTATGACTATAACTAAAATGGAAAAGTAGATCTGTTCAGATCAGGAGTCTTATCAATCATGTGAAGTTTGGGGCAGATTGGACATTGTATGTCCGAGTTATAGCAACTTCCCTTTTTCATGGCGAATCCTCGAATTTTGTCAGACCACCATGGACACACCCTTTGACGAAAACTCTAAATCTTCGCAATGTAACATTGGAAAGGCCTTTAGATTATGCCTACCAAATTTGGTGTCGATCTGAACAAATCTCAACTGTTATTCCCATGGCGATACTTTGAAACTTGTCGCGGTGCCATGGGCACGCCCTTTAACGAACGCTCAAGATCTTCACAAGTCACTAGCACAAAGGCCTTAAGATAAGACTGACCAAATAGAAAAGGGGATGGCATTACATTTCTAGGAGTAGTTCATTGCACAGTGAAACATGCCACTTCCTGTTGCCAGCAGGTGGCGCTATGACTAGTACTAAATATGGAAATGTAGATCTGGTCAGATCAGGAGTCTTATCAATCATGTGAAGTTTGGGGCAGATTGGACATTGTATGGTCGATTTATGGCAACTTCCGTTTTCATGGCGAATCGTCAAAATTTGTCAGACCACCAAGGACACGCCCTTTGACGAAAACTCTAGATCTTTGCAATTTAACATCGCAAAGGCCTTTAGATTATGCGTGCCAAATTTGGTGTTGATCTGAACAAATCTCTAGGAGGAGTTTGTTAAAATACGACATGTGCGAATGGCAAAATCGACCAAATATTTGCTCATACAATTAAAAATCCCCGACTTCCTGTTGGGTGTCGGATTTCGTACCAAGAGACTTTTTTGTAGGTCTTAGTGTGGTACATGTGTCTACCGATTTTCAGACATGTACGTGAAACATAGGTTGAGCCACACACCGTTGAACGTGTATAGGTGGCGCTACTGAGCCGGTTCTGCCACATCCACTTTCGAGGAACATGGCGTACCTAATCTTTCGACTTTGTTCGCTGTGTACGCAAAGTTTTGTGAGTTTTCGATGAAAAAAAATGCAAATAATAAATATAGCTGCAAGCAGCGATGGCGGGCCCTCGCACATTTGTGTATCGCTATACGGTGCCTCCCAGAAAACAATGCACAGTGGGCAAGTGCATCAAGTGGGTAAATATCAGTGGACTATTTTATGTTGTTACTGACCCATTTGGGGACTGAAAGTAAAAGAAACCCCACATTTTAGACGAACGGGGGCGCTAGTGGGCCAATTGAGACACACTTTTGTCTGACCTTTTTGGACACACTTAACAGCCGACAAATGTGATGTATGTGTCAAATTTCAAGTTAATCTAAGCACGCCAAAAGCCTTAAATATGCCTGAAATAAAAGGTAAGTTTGACGCGTTGCCATGAGAACAGCGTTTGAGATATCAAAAATCACTTTGCAATTTATTATCTACAATGTCTCGGCATCATGTTGACCACGTTTGGTGGCAATCGCATAAATATCCTGGGAGGAGTATTTAAAAGTTCACCTCATGCAACTGTCAAAAAATCCACCTTTTGTGACTGACACACTTCCTGGTGCCTGTTGGTGGCGCTATGTCCGAGATTCACAATAGGCACATCGATGCGATCGGAATCCTTGGCAGAACATACACACTGCGTGTCATCCGAATAAGAATTTTTTTGCTTTAGATATTAGACACTTCCTGTTTCTCTGAATTCGCCATAAATTTGTCGCCTCGCCATGGCAGCACCGTTCGAAATATAAAAAATTCCTTCACAATTTAGCAAGTGCAAAGTCTCGGCATCATGTTCACCACTTCTGATGTCAATCGCATGAATTCCCTAGGAGGAGTATTTAAAAGTTCACCACGTGCACTTATGAAACCATCCAAAATGGTCGACTTCCTGTTGGGCGGAGCTAATAGGTTTAATTGTGAAAGTTGTTCGGGTCGATGAGTTCTATATTCCTACCAACTCTCGTATATGTGCGTACATGTTTGCCCGATCTGTGCACCAATATTTGTTTTTGCATTACAGGGGGCGCTACAGAGCCCTTTGCCACACCTATGTTCCAGCCTTTGACCGGTCCTAATGGCAGACGACTTTGACGTCTGTGCCAAATCTCCGGTGTTTTCGAGCATGTTAAGGCACACAAAGTGCATGCCAAATGCTTAAATATGCCTGAAATAAAAGTAAAGTTTGACGCGTTGCCATGGGAACGGCGTTCGAGATATCAAAAATCCCTTCACAATTTATCATCTACAATGTCTCGGCATCATGTGGATTACGTTTGGTGTCAATCGCATAAATATCCTGGAAGGAGTATTTAAAAGTTCACCACATGCAACTGTCAAAAAATCCACCTTTTGTGACTGACACACTTCCTGGCGCCTGTTGGTGGCGCTATGTCCGAGATTCACAATAGGCACATCGATGCGATCGGAATCCTTGGCCGAACATACACATCACGTGTCGTCCGAATAAGAAATTTTTTGCTTTAGATATTAAACACTTCCTGTTCTCCGAATTCGCCATAAATTTGTCGCCTCGCCATGGCAGCACCGTTCGAGATATCAAAAATCCCTTCGCAATTTAGCAAGTCCAAAGTCTCGCCATCATGTTCGCCACGTTTGATGTCAATCGCATTAATTCCCTAGGAGGAGTATTTAAAAGTTCACCGCATGCACTTATAAAACAAACCAAAATGGCTGACTTCCTGTTGGGCGGAGCTCATAGTTTAGAGGGTGAAAGTTGTTCGGGTCGATGAGATCTATATGCGTACCAACTCTCGTACACGTGCGAACATAATTGCCCGATCTGTGCACGAATGTTTGTTTTTTAATTACAGGGGGCGCTACTGAGCCCCCCTGCCACGCCTGTATACCAGCCTTTCTAAGGCCCTAGTGACAAAGGACTCTGACGTGTGTGCCAAATTTCAAGAGTTTTCGAGTATGTTAAGGGACCTCTAATGACCAATGTGTGTAAAAAAATAAAAATAAAATAATAATAATAAATTCTAAGGAAAACAATAGGGCTTCGCACCTCTGGTGCAGGCCATTCTGGCCATTCTGGCCTGCTCCTTGGTGCTCGGGCCCTAAATATAGCTGCAAGCAGCGATGGCGGGCCCTCGCACATTTGTGAATCGCTACACGGTGCCTCCCAGAAAACAATGCACGGTGGGCAAGTGCATCAAGTGGGTAAATATCAGTGGACTATTTTATGTTGTTACTGACCCATTTGAGACTGTAGGTAAAAGAAACCCCACATTTTAGACAAACGGGGGCGCTAGTGAGCCACTTAAGAGACACACCGTTGTCTGACCTTTTTGTCCACACTTGTGATGTATGTGACTTGTCAAATGTGATGTATGTGTCAAATTTCAAGATAATCTAAGCACGCCAAAAGCCTTAAATATGCCTGAAATAAAAGTAAAGTTTGACGCGTTGCCATGAGAACAGCGTTCGAGATATCAAAAATCACTTTGCAATTTATCATCTACAATGTCTCGGCATCATGTTGATTACGTTTGGTGTCAATCGCATGAATATCCTAGGAGGAGTATTTAAGGTTCACCACATGCAACTGTCAAAAAATCCACCTTTTGTGACTGACACACTTCCTGGCGCCTGTTGGTGGCGCTATGTCCAAGATTCACAATAGGCACATCGATGCAATCGGAATCCTTGTCTGAACATACACAGCACGCATCATCCGAATAAGACATTTTTTGCTTTAGATATTAGACACTTCCTGTTTCTCTGAATTCGCCATAAATTTGTCGCCTCGCCATGGCAGCACCGTTCGAGATATCAAAAATCCCTTCACAATTTAGCAAGTGCAATGTCTCGGCATCATGTTCACCACTTCTGATGTCAATCGCATGAATTCCCTAGGAGGAGTATTTAAAAGTTCACCACATGCACTTTTGAAACCATCCAGAATGGCCGACTTCCTGTTGGGCGGAGCTAATAGGTTTGATGGTGAAAGTTGTTCGGGTCGATGAGATCTATATGCCTACCAACTATCGTACATGTGCGTACATGTTTGCCCGGTCTGTGCACCAATATTTGTTTTTGCATTTCAGGGGGCGCTACAGAGCCCTATCGCCTGAAATAAAAATAAAGTTTGACGCGTTGCCATGGGAACAGCGTTCGAGATATGAAAACTTCCTTCGCAATTTATTATCTACAATGTCTCAGCATCATGTTGACCACGTTTGGTGTCAATCTCATAAATATCATGGAAGGAGTATTTTAAAAGTTTACCACATGCAACTGTCAAAAAATCCACCTTTTGTGACTGACACACTTCGTGGCGCCTGTTGGTGGCGCTATGTCCGAGATTCACAATAGGCACATCGATGCGATCGGGATCCTTGGCCGAACATACACACTGCGTGTCGTCCGAATAAAACATTTTTTGCTTAAGATATTAAACACTTCCTGTTCTCCGAATTCGCCATAAATTCGTCGCCTCGCCATGGCAGCAGCGTTCGAGATATCAAAAATCCCTTCGCAATTTAGCAAGTCCAAAGTCTCAGGATTATTTTCGCCACGTTTGATGTCAATCGCATGAATTCCCTAGGAGGAGTATTTAAAAGTTCACCGCATGCACTTATAAAACAAACCAAAATAGCTGAATGAGGTCTATATGCGTACCAACTCTCGTACATGTGCGAACATAATTGCCCGATCTGTGCACAAATGTTTGTTTTTAAATTACAGGGTGCGCTACAGAGCCCCCCTGCCACGCCCATATTCCACCCTTTGTCTGGCTCTAGTGACAAAGGACTCTGACGTTTGTGCCAAATTTCAAGAGTTTTCGAGTATGTTAAGGGACCTCTAATGACCAATGTGTGTAAAAAAAATAAAATAAAAAAATAACAAGAGTTTCGATGAGATGTATATGCGTACCAACTCTCGTACATGTGCGTACATAATTGCCCGATCTGTGCACGAATGTTTGTTTTTGAATTACAGGGGGCGCTACAGAGCCCCCCTGCCACGCCTAAATACCGGCCTTTGTCCGGCCCTAGTGACAAAGGACTCTGACGTGTGTGCCAAATTTCAAGAGTTTTCAAGTATGTTAAGGGACCCCAAATTGCCAATGTGTGTAAAAAAAATAAAAAATAAATAAATAAATAAATAAATTCTAAGGAAAACAATAGTCCACACTTAACAGCCGACAAATGTGATGTATGTGTCAAATTTCAAGTTAATCTTAGCATGCCAAAAGCCTTAAATATGCCTCAAATTAAAGTTAAGTTTGACGCGTTGCCATGAGAACAGCGTTCGAGATATCAAAAATCACGTTGCAGTTTATCATCTACAATGTCTCGGCATCATGTTGCTTAAGTTTGGTGTCAATCGCATGAATATTCTAGGAGGAGTATTTAAAAGTTCACCGCATGCACTTATAAAACAACCCAACATGGCCGACTTCCTGTTGGGCGGAGCTAATAGGTTTGATTGTGAAAGTTGTTCGGGTCTATGAGATCTATATGCATACCAACTCTTGTACATGTGCGTACATGTTTGCCCAATTTGTGCACCGATCATTTTTTTTGCATTACAGGGGGCGCTACAGAGCCCTACTGCCACGTCTGTGCCAAATCTCCGGTGTTTTTGAGCATGTTAAGGCACTCAAAGTGCATGCCAAGTGCTTAATTACGCCTGAAAATGAAAGTAAAGTTTGACGCATTGCTATGGGAACAGCGTTTGATATATCAAAAATTCCTCCTCAATTTATCATCTACAATGTCTCAGCATCATGTTGACCACTTTTGGTGTCAATCGCATAAATATCCTGGGAGGAGTATTTAAAAGTTCACCACATGCAACTGTCAAAAAATCCACCTTTTGTGACTGACACACTTCCTGGCGCCTGTTGGTGGCGCTATGTCCGAGATTCACAATAGGCACATTGATGCTATCGGAATCCTTGGCCGGACATACACACCGCGTGTCATCCGAATAAGAAATTTTTTGCTTTAGATATTAGACACTTCCTGTTTCTCTGAATTCGCCATAAATTTGTCGCCTCGCCATGGCAGCACCGTTCAAAATATAAAAAAATCCCTTCACAATTTAGCAAGTGCAATGTCTCGGCATCATGTTCACCATGTTTGATGTCAATCGCATGAATTCCCTAGGAGGAGTATTTAAAAGTTCACCACATGCACTTATGAAACCATCCAAAATGGTCGACTTCCTGTTGGGCGGAGCTAATAGGTTTAATTGTGAAAGTTGTTCGGGTCGATGAGATCTATATGCATACCAACTCTCTTACATGTGTGTACATGGTTGCCCCATCTGTGCACCGATATTTGTTTTTGCATTACAGGGGGCGCTACAGAGCCCTATTGCCACGCCTATGTTCCAGCCTTCGAACGGTCCTAATGGCAGACAACTTTGACGTCTGTGCCAAATCTCCGGTGTTTTCGAGCATGTTAAGGCACACAAAGTGCATGCCAAATGCTTAAATATGCCTGAAATAAAAGTAAAGTTTGAGGCGTTGCCATGGGAACGGTGTTCAAGATATCAAAAATCCCTTCGCAATTTATCATCTACAATGTCTCGGCATCATGTTGACCACGTTTGGTGTCAATCGCATAAATATCCTGGAAGGAGTATTTAAAAGTTCACCACATGCAACTGTCAAAAAATCCACCTTTTGTGACTGACACACTTCCTGGCGCCTGTTGGTGACGCTATGTCCGAGATTCACAATAGGCACATCGATGCGATCGGAATCCTTGGCCGAACATACACATCACGTGTCGTCCGAATAAGACATTTTTTGCTTTAGATATTAAACACTTCCTGTTCTCCGAATTCGCCATAAATTTGTCGCCTCGCCATGGCAGCAGCGTTCGAGATATCAAAAATCCCTTCGCAATTTAGCAAGTCCAAAGTCTCGCCATCATGTTCGCCACGTTTGATGTCAATCGCATGAATTCCCTAGGAGGAGTATTTAAAAGTTCACCGCATGCACTTATAAAACAAACCAAAATGGCTGACTTCCTGTTGGGCGTAGCTCATAGTTTAGAGGGCGAAAGTTGTTCGGCTCAATGAGGTCTATAGGCGTACCAACTCTCATACACGTGCGAACATAATTGCTCGATCTGTGCACGAATGTTTGTTTTTTAATTACAGGGGGCGCTACAGAGCCCCCCTGCCACGCCTGTATACCAGCCTTTCTAAGGCCCTAGTGACAAAGGACTCTGACGTGTGTGCCAAATTTCAAGAGTTTTCGAGTATGTTAAGGGACCTCTAATGACCAATGTGTGTAAAAAAAATAAAATAAATAAATAAATAAATAAATAAATAAATTCTAAGGAAAACAATAGGGCTTCGCACCTCTGGTGCAGGCCATTCTGGTCCAACCTGCTCCTCGGTGCTCGGGCCCTAATAAAGAAAGAAAGAAAGATACTTGTTTACAATCTTTTTTTCTTTATTACTGTAATATTCCCCCTCTCTCTCCCCCCCCTCTCTCTCTCTCCCCCTCTCCCTCCCCCACTCTTTCTCTCTCTCTCTCTCTCTCTCTCCCTCCCCCACTCTCTCTCTCCCCCTCTCCCTCCCCCACTCTCTCTCTCTCTCTCTCTCTCTCCCCCTCTCCCTCCCCCACTCTCTCTCTCCCACTCTCTCTCTCTCTCTCTCTCTCTCTCTCTCTCTCTCTCCCCCTCTCCCTCCCCCACTCTCTCTCTCTCTCTCTCTCTCCCCCTCTCCCTCCCCCACTCTCTCTCTCCCACTCTCTCTCTCTCTCTCTCTCTCTCTCTCTCTCTCTCTCTCTCCCCCTCTCCCTCCCCCACTCTCTCTCTCTCTCTCTCTCTCCCCCTCTCCCTCCCCCACTCTCTCTTTCTCAAGTCTTTCTATTGTTGTTGGGTGAATCTTCTTCGGTTTATGTTCAGTTGGTATGAACTGGTCACAGAGGATTTTAAGGAATGTTTTGTTATTGTTGTAATTGTTCTGTTGTAGAATCCGATTCTTTTCTCTTCAGTGTCTTGATTGTGTGGCATTTGTTTTCAGATTTTGTTGGTTTGTGTGACATTTCTGAGGCACATACATACAACCCCCAGAAGATCCACCTCCATGTTAAACAGAGATCAAGACTTTCATCAAATGCTGCCCCTTTTTTCCCCAAACACACCTTTAATGATTTTGGTCAAACGGCTCCATTTCTACTTGATTTCAGATTTTCTCGATTTCTAAGACACATTTCTTGAAAGCTGCTCTCATTTTCTCTAAACTGTGAACACAAAACCCAATTCACAAGCTACATTCACAAAACCTCAGACTCTTCTTGCAAAACCAAACTTTCAACTCAAAACAGTTGAATCTGAGCTCAAAACTGAACTATGCTGTCAAATCGTGCTCCGGGTCCTTTTGGTGAGATTAAACCCAGCTTCATCCATGTGCACGTATTCATGGGGTCTTTCCATTGCATCCAGTTGAAGAACCCTCTGTAGAAATAGAAATAGTTTTGTAAGTGATACTAAAAAAGTGATTTAGGCCACTACAGTAAATCACTACTTAATCAGCATTGAATGTTTGAATATTTGCCAACCTGTACATACTGGAATCTTTGCTCTTTGACTCTGAGTCTGAGTTGCGATCAAAGGGCACTCTGTATAGCTGTTTCATGCGCAGTCTGTTAAGCTTGAGGACACGATCAACAGTGGAGAGGCTGACACTGATGATACCCTCAAAATTTACATGGTCCTCAATGATCTTCTGCTGAATTTCACTCAGTTTAATGGCATTGTTCTCACGGACCATATCTCTTATTGTGGGGAGAACATGCCTGTCCTCCCACCCCCATGTGGCAGTCTTTCAATTCTACAAAAAGAGAACATGGAGTTACAAAAAATATACATGGAATACTGGGCCTACAAACAGTTATGCCAACCCTCCATGACAATACTACAGTACACTGGTACAGTGATGTACTGAAACATAGATTTACTTACAGTATACTGAGGTACAGTATGTAGTCTGTCATACAGTAATTGCTGTCAACATTTACATACTGTACTATAATCTCAAAAAAAGGTAATGACCTGTTCTCTTCTCTAAATCTTCGGATTATGGTGGACACAGTGAGTCTACTGATGTTTGGTTGTACCCTTTGTCCAGCCTCCCTCATGCTCATACCATGGACAAGAACATGGTCAATCACAGTAGCTATGATTTCATCAGATATTACTGTTCTTTGTCTTCGCTGTCCACCTCCACCTTCTTTCACACGAACTCTTCCTCTCAGATTTCTATCCATTGTAGGGTCTCACAAACCAGTGCTCTCTGAACTGGCTCACTGTATATGTTCCCTCACATCATTAGCCACAAGTGTGATCAGTTTTGAGTTGTAGTGTTCAAGTGGTGACACTTGTGCTTTAATTGTGTTTGACTTTTGTCACCTGTGCTCACCATTATGCAGCACGGGTGCATCACAATGAAAATGTGTTGGCAAGTTGTGTCTAAACAGGTAAAAAGTGCTTATGGTTTTGCCAAAAGAGTGATTGATTTAATCAGTGGGTTCAGGCAATAGAGTTTAGTGTTTTAGCAATTGAGAAAAACTGTAATCTACAGCACTTGTTTCCAAAATGCCTCCAGCTTTTCTATATATCTTTATCTAGATTTTCGTATCATATATTGCATGCATACATTTTCCCTTGTGATGATTCTTCCATGCAGATCTGTAGGCATATGTACTGCTTTTCGCTGAAGTATAGGAGCAGAGTGTTGTTCTTTTCCACATCTTTATATTAGAAAGAGAGAGAGAGAGAGAGAGAGAGAGAGAGAGAGAGAGAGAGAGAGAGAGAGAGAGAGAGAGAGAGAGAGAGAGAGAGAGAGAGAGAGAGAGAGGAGAGAGAGTGTATGAGTGAGAGAGAGTGTGTCCCGGTTTGAGAAAACACGGTGATCAGACCGGCTCTGTGAGATCACAGATTAAATGCTCGTGCTGATTGTGCCCCCTGGTGGCCGTAAGCAGAAACATTTTTTATGTTATTGTTCATCTTTGTTTATTAACAAATTCTATTTTATATTTTATAATTCTATTTTCCCTTTAACACCTACCTGCCCCACCTGAGCAGAACATCACAGAACACCATTCTGGAGCTTATTTCAGTCTGCTATCGCTCCAGTTTACAATCAAATCTAATTTTATTTGTCTCACACACACACACACACACACACATACGACTGTCCAACATTTAAGTATAAAAGCATAAACAATTAAACATCACTGTAACAGATTCTGTTATAATAAATAATCACACAATTCTTTCTTTATTATTCTTTTTACATTATGGCTACTGGGCTCTGGTATGGTCACGTGTCTCGACAAGCCGCTGAGGTGCGTCACGTGCAGATCAGCTGATTTGTGTCATATGATCAGGAAATGGTCACGCGGTGATCATAAGGAAATGTAGAGTCTGTAATGTTTTACTTTCAATGTTCTGAGTCCAGATTCTGCAGATTCTGAATAAGTTTATTAACGGGGATGGAGCTCGAGGAAGCGATACTGAAGCCCGTGTGGTAGCGCGTCTCCGTGGACCAGTGTGGGTCTCTGTGTGCCGGTGCGGCCGCTAGGGGGCGGTGTGGGGCTCCGTGGGGTCCGGAGCCGGTGTTTTTGTTCTTTTGAGGAAGTGTGAGGTGGAAGAATAACTTCAGTCTGTTCCTCCTTTAATGTCCACACTGTTCCTCACACACTGAGTGAAGTTTTTCGTGTATTTGGTTGAAGATGAAACCCGGAGCTGCAGCACTGCTTTGTGCCTCTGTGTGGGTTTTTACAGTGTACTGTGGTGAGTTCTCGGTTTTATTATTAAAGGTCATTAACAGTGGAATAAGATGATTATAACGTGTCATTGTTATTACACTGATGAATCTCTGTACAGATGCCAGAGTGTCTCTGAGTTCTCCAGATGTTGTGAACTTGGAGGAAAAAGTCTCTCAGAATCTCACCATTACAGCGAGGTGAGAAGCATCCAGTCCTGAACATCATCTACTTTATACATCATCTTAATGAAGTTCTGAAAATATTCAAATCCATTTCTTACATTTTCAGTTCTTCTCTGAATGTTACTGTGTACATCTACTTCAATATAACATACCACTCTTCAAACATCTCTTCAATAATTCATCTCCCAGAAGAGGTAAGTTCCAGGCCTGAAGTTCCAGCACCTTCACGCTTTGACTGAACCTCATGCTTTTCCCTCATTTTCTCCCACAGGTGATTCTGCCAGCAGATGAAACTTCAACCCGCTTTGAAGTGCAAACAAAAGGTGTTGGACAGCTCACAGCTTATCTGTACAGCAACAACAGCGAAATCCAAAGGTTTGTGTTTCACTTCACCCAAAGCTTCATGTGATTTACTTCTGACGTCTTTCTGTTTCTTCTCTAAAAGAAATTTCACCCTGAAACACGTTCAACATTAAAACATGTTAAAACAGTTGGAATGTGGTTAGAGAGCACATCATGGATGTTCATGCAGTTTACCCTCCATGTCTACACTTTTTCCCCAAAGCCTACAAACTCGAATCAGATTTTTGGTCATCAGAAGCAATGTTCTCAATGTCATCAACAAGATCATCGGCTGGATCTACTTCCTGGCCTGGTCCATTTCCTTCTATCCGCAGGTGTATGAAAACTGGAAAAGAAAGAGGTAGAAACATTTATAGTCTTTCGATTTGGCCTCATGTTCCACTTCATCCACATGAATACCGAGATGTTCTCCACAGCGTGGTGGGACTGAACTTTGATTTTCTCGCGCTCAACCTCACTGGATTCATTGCTTACAGTGTCTTCAATATCGGACTCTACTGGATACCTTACATACAAGTAAACACAAAATCCATGTTATTCTTCAATACTGGACATAAAATTTAGCTCGATGATGTTTGTGCATTATTTTATTGTTTACACTGAAACTGAATGTAGGATTTTTGGAGCAACAGGTTCTGACATTTCCCAAGACTTTGATTTGTTTATTTATTTCGATAAACAGGAAGAATTTCTGAAGGGAAATCCGAATGGAGTGAATCCAGTGGAGGCTAACGATGTGTTCTTCAGTCTGCATGCGGTGGTTTTGACTCTGATCTACATCTGCCAGTGTGTGAGATATGAGGCACGGCCATGACATTGATTTCCCCGTGTAATATCACCTACATCAGTGTGTAAAGTAGGCCTGCAACTAACCATTATTCTGCTTATCAATTAATTGGGTGATTAATTTTTTAGATATATATATTTATTAATATTTTTATAAAACGCTAATTGTGTATTTATGTTTGTGTATTTAAAAAAAAAAAAAAATCGCAAAAGCCACATATTGAGATGAACTCTATCTTTAATTGAGGCGTTTTAAAGCTTATGTGGCTGCTTGTTGGAGTGGAGGATTTGGGTGTTCCACGTGTTCCTGCCGTCACACTAACCCTTAACTCGGGCAGCGCAAATCATCTGTAACGCCATTCGCTGACAACAATGTGATTATTGGTTATTATCGATTAGTTGTTGCAGCTTGAGTGTGAAGTCTACATGTAGAAGAAAGCCGTCTTTTACTCTTTTGGATCTGCAGCATCACGTCTGAATCTGAAACTTTTCTGTTGATTAGAGAGGAGGCCAAAAGGTGTCCAACGTGGCCATTTTCTTCCTGGTGGTCGCCTGGACGTTTGCGTTCGTCACGCTTTTTGTTGCTGTTGCTCAGAAGATCACGTGGCTGAATTACATGTACTGCTTCTCCTACGTGAAACTGGGTGTAACGCTGATTAAATACATCCCTCAGGTATCACTTCATTTTGTTCAATAAAACCAATCGAATAAAACGTCTAAAAGAAGCCTGAAGGAAAATGGAGCAGGAATTCGTTTACTGGGGTCCAGGATTTTATCAGGGTTTTAATATTTCTTTATATTTATGATTTTGTATTGTGTTCCTCTTTAACCGATTTCAGGCTTACATGAACTATCAGAGACAAAGCACAGAAGGGTGGAGCATCGGCAACGTGCTACTGGACCTAACAGGTGGCAGTTTCAGTTTGCTCCAGATGTTTTTGCAGTCCTACAACAATGGCAAGAACAAGCAAACACACACACACACACACACACACACACTATTGGTATCTGTATAAACATATAGATACTGTTCAATTCAATCAAGTTGATTTCTATAGTGTTTTTTACAATGGACATTGCTCAAAGCAGATTTACAGAATCTAATCGTTATAGAACAAATTTCACTTATTAATATTAGGGCTGTCAATCAATTAAAATATTACATTTTATATTTTTTTATATTTAATTAATCACATGATTGTCGTTCACTCACAATTAATCACAATTAATCACACATTTTTATCTGTTCTCAATGTACCTTAAATTTATACTTTTAAAGTGTATAATACTCTAACTCAGTGGTCCCCAACCCCCGGGTTCGTGGGTTCATTGGTACCGGGGGGCCGCACAGAAAGAATAAATAACTTACATTATTTCCGTTTTATTTATTATCTGATTCTGAAAGATGTTTTATTGTGGGAAATTCCCAGATTTTCTCCTCCACATGTGTCTATGACTCTTGATGCAGGTCATGATGTCTCGGTCACATGACTTACCTCCATCCACTACCTTCTTAAAGGAGCTCCGGTCACACGACTTACCTCCATCCACTACCTTCTTAAAGGAGCTCCGGTCACACGACTTACCTCCATCCACTACCTTCTTAAAGGAGCTCCGGTCACACGACTTACCTCCATCCACTACCTTCTTAAAGGAGCTCCGGTCACACGTCTTACCTCCATCCACTACCTTCTTAAAGGAGCTCCGGTCACACGTCTTACCTCCATCCACTACCTTCTTAAAGGAGCTCCGGTCACACGTCTTACCTCCATCCACTACCTTCTTAAAGGAGCTCCGGTCACACGTCTTACCTCCATCCACTACCTTCTTAAAGGAGCTCCGGTCACACGACTTACCTCCATCCACTACCTTCTTAAAGAGCTCCGGTCACACGTCTTACCTCCATCCACTACCTTCTTAAAGGAGCTCCGGTCACACGTCTTACCTCCATCCACTACCTTCTTAAAGGAGCTCCGGTCACACGTCTTACCTCCATCCACTACCTTCTTAAAGGAGCTCCGGCCGCTAACACATAATACATTAATGCTAAATTCAAACCCCCAAGAGAGAAAAATGAACAAACACCACAGTGGATTCACGTTTATTATTAGATTTAGAAAATACCAGTTTTTATAGTCTTATTTTAATTTGTTGTATTTATCCACCACACCTTAAAGACCGGTCCGTGAAAATATTGTCTGACATTAAACCGGTCCGTGATGCAGAAAAGGTTGGGACCGCTGATCTAATCAACATGCGCATGGACAGATATCGAGGCTTTATGTAAATTTATGATTATTATTAGTGAAACCAAACTCAACATAGAGCATGAAGACAAAATATTAAGTAATTATGGTGTTTTAAATTACAGACACCAAACGGAATGTTTGTTTATGTTTATTAATTATATCTTCTAAATGAAAGTTGAAATGCTGAAGCTTCTGTTCTACTGGTTGTTGGGCAGATAAGCAAAATCTCTGTCTTATCAGAATTGAAGAGAAAAGTTATGCGTCATCCAATCTTTTAATTCTTTAACACACTGTTAACTGAGCTGTAGCCAATTGAGATGTTTTGTCTGATTTTGATGACATATACAGCTGGGGATCATCAGCATAATGATAAAAACTTATTCCATGATATTTATAATATTTGACGATTATATAATATTTCCATGGGGAGGCATGTGTACTGTGAAAATCAGCGGTCCTAAATCTGAACCTTGTGGCACCCCATATTTTGATTACATTAACCTGGATAGTTCTCCATTTAAATGTATTAAATGGTAACGATCAGACAGGTAGAGAGAACACTCAGGAACATTGAACATGATGTAAACCTTCTATATTTTTTGTAACTCGTTGTGTTTCTTCTCTTCTTCCGGCAGATCAGTGGAAGCTCATATTTGGAGATCCAACAAAATTCGGATTGGGAATCTTCTCGATATTTTTTGACGTCATATTTATGATCCAGCACTACTGTCTGTACCGCAATAAAAGTCCAGTATATCAGCTACTGAGCAGTGAGAACTAGGGAGTGTGTGTGTGTGTGTGTGTTCAGGTAAAGGTGCCTTAAAGTTCGATTCTGGGCCTCTGCCTCACCTGAGAATAATGATTTTGTAAATATCAGCTTTATATGAAAGATATTTTATACCAATTTTTTAAATCCAGTTTATAAACAAAAATTTTGATGTCAGAGGTCAAATCTTAAAATTTAGTCAAGATGTTTTTTTTTATGATAAGAAAATAATTATTTATAACAATTACACTTCTGTTAAAGTTCTCTGAATTAAAATATTAAAAGTTTTTTAAGTCTCAGTAAATTTATGGTTTTATTTCTTCATGTTGGGGTTCAGGGGTCAGGGGTCATCACACTGACTTTTCAAAATCTATAATTGTATTACAGGGTCTGTGTTAGTTTTCCCAGCAGGGGGCGCAAGTGATGGCAATTGTTCTAAAAAGGAATTTAATAAAAGAACAAACAATAAAACAGCTTTAGAGTCTTTTAGCACGAGGTCCTTAATTAGATTTTCCTTAATAAATGTTCATTTACAAAAGTTTTAACTGTTTTGTTTGAGGGAAAATGTAAATATATACAAATCACACATCTGAATATAGAATTATTATTGTGAAATATATGATTAACCTAAATGATGATGATAATATAAAAGTTGTCTTTATTAAGTCGGATGTAATAGTTCCATGTGTGTAAAGTTTGTTATGAAGAAGTGATTTTATTGTGATTTACATTAAATCAGCTCCAACAGCAAAACATTAAAATTAAAACATCTAAAAGTTTTTAAAAGTTTTGTGGATAAAAATATATATATTTATATCTCTATTTACATGTTAGACATGAAATCTTTTCTATAATCACATTAATGTGTACAAAATATTAAAATATTTATACCAAAAGTGACACAAAGACCAGCTGATGAGGTTTAATGTAGAACAGCAGAACTGCTCATGAGGATTTTACAGTTTGGGTCGTGATTATAAAAACACTGTATTTATCCTAAAGGGCAGGTAAAGAGAGTCTTCATGCTGTGAAGGAAATCAGCAAGACTTCATCACACACACTGTGAGGAAGAGGAGCAGATCTGGAGTCTGGTCAGACCTGCTGCAGAATTCTATAATAACTCAATTAGCCAAAACCCAATTCTATTTGTATATACTAAGAGCTACAGTGCAATACGCCTTTGTGCAGAGTGTGAGATAAAAATCAGAAGCTTTATTTCAGTTCCTAAATCAAATATTTACTGTTTGTAATGATGAGATTCAATACCAATGAATGTACCCCAATTTTCCCTGATTATAAAATCTACAGGTCTCCTGAAACCATCACACACACACACACACACACACACACACACACACACACCCCTCCTGCCCTCTGTGACACTTTATTTTCTTCTCTCACTCACACTGAGGTGCTGGTTATCTGATCGTTCCACATTTATTTGTGGTTCTCCGATTGATTTTTATGTTTTTCTCTTTTCCAGTTTCCGAGAATAAAATGTTCTTGTCATCTCGTTTCTGCCTTAAACTTCTGGAAATGTTGATTCAGAACCTCATTTAAACTTCACACTCCGTGTGTTGTGTTACGGTGTGTGTTGTGTTGCCATGTTTCAGTACAGTAAATTTAATTCACACTGATTTGTTCTTGATGTCAGCAGTCAGAAATACACACTTCTTGTTATATACGAGTTACTTGATTAGAAGAAGGCTGTTGGTTTCTCTTGAACATCTCATCATCTCCTCATCATCAGCATCGTTCGTTACCAGGCTGATCGTGGATCCTGTGGTGTAAACGTGGTGCCACAGCAGCAGTGGAGATCAGTGTGGAGTGGAGAGTGAACTTCTCATCACCTTCTGTCAGTTCAGGGGAAAAACTACGCTGTGCAACAGCTCACATTATCCTTCATTTTCTCCCAGTCTGTATGAAGTTGACACTCGACCTGTTTTTCCCAGAATTATTTCGGTGTAAAAAAAAACAAAAACCTCATTTTTATTCCTGGAAATAATTTACACACAAAAATGTTCATGCCAATTTTGTGTCCGTGTGATTGAAGGGTAGAAGATCAGGATGTGTGTGTGTGTGTCACAATCAATTATGTTACGTGTCATCAATTTGAAAGCTGTGTGTGTGTGTGTGTGTGGTGTGTGTGTGTGTGTGTGTGTGTGTGTGTGAGAAGTGATGAGCAGTAGATTAATGTTTACAGGTTGAAACATGTCAGATCTAAAACAACAACAAAAAAAAACAAAAACAAAAAAAAAACAAAAAAAAAACACTTTCGATCAGTTTCTCAATTCGCTGTAATGTGACCAGAACCATAGCAGATCCTGGAACCTGCTGCTAACATGTCTGAACCACCTCTGCTCCATTGTGTTAAAGAAATACTCATGTACACGTGGTCTTTACATGCAGGAACACAAGGAAGGCTGAAGAAGTTATGTATGATTGGTAGAAACTCTGTTTATATATATGATTATATGATTATGATTAGTAACAGAGACGGTGTGAAAGATTGATGGTGTGAGTGATGTTAAAGCAGCACACATTTCCAAGGAAAGGTAATAGTACACAACAGTCACTTTCAGTATTGAAATCCATAAACCATCCATGCATAAAGAAAAGCACAACACACCTGTACCATACATCACCACATCACACAGCAGCTTCTTCAGGCTCATGGACCATACAGGTGCTTCTCCACACTTCTCCAGAATATAATCCCTCCATCTCTGAGCAGATACACCCTCATGATAAGGTGGTGGAGGTGTGTGTGTTGTCCATGAAACATGTGGAAACTGTTTTGCAGAAAGGTTGTGAGTGACATTAAATATTCATAAACAATATTCCGAGTGTTGAGGGAATTGTGTGATATTTGGACGATCGAAATTAAACACAGACTCCAAAGAAAACGATCCTCATAACAGCACGACTTAAACAATTCAGGATTCAAATGTTCAGAATCAGTCCTGTTTCTCTTCTGCTTCGTCTTTTCTCCACTGATTGCAGGAGTTACACCTGGAGATCCCTGAACTTCTCCCCCACAGGAGTGTGAGAGAGTAAATGACAAAACATTTCAATGATTTTGCTTCTGCTCATGTTTCAGGTGATGTCATTAATCTCACTCTTTCATCTACAGGAGAAAGTAACGATGTGAGGCGTGTGTCCTGCCGACGTCTGAGAGAAACCAAAGAAACATCTCACAAGCTTTAAAACCAGCTAATTGTTTTTCCCTTTGACTTCCTCTATCTGATTTATCTGATGAGAACATTTGAAAAGAATCCTGAACCTGATGATGTAATCAGAATTGGATCAGCCAAATACTAGTTCATTCCACATAATAGTGAAAGGCGACGACCCGTTCCCCGGATTCCTCGATGGATTACTGTGTCAGTAAAATGTTTAAAATGTAAATGCAGTATTTACAGTATTGTTTGTTCTGATCAGAAAATATTAACCTGAAGTTTATTTGCTGAAAAGTTTTAAAGGCTCGGAAAATCAGTAATTGTCTTATGAGCAATAAAAATTATTCAGAGAAAGTTAGTAGGTTCTTCCTTTGTAGAAAATTATTTCTGCTTGAAAATGTTTTTGTAAAATTGTTTTATTCATTTAAATATAACTTTATTTTCTACAGCATTAAATGTTATTATGACTTTGGCACATAAAATTCGCACATAACAGTCAAAAGAAGCTGTAATTTATCTGCTATGTTGTTGTTTTTTCGCAGTAAGGAATTGTGTTTAACTTTAGATTTATAAACCTGCTGTAAGCAAAAAATAACCCAAAACATTAAAAATGATCAAATCAAGTAAATATTAAATGATAGAGTTTCTATAAAACTGTTAAAGAAATGATAATCACAGTTCTATGAAACATGAAGATTTCCTGAGACTAAATGAGAAAGCTGTGCGTGCGTGCGTGTGTGTGTGTGTGTGTGTGTGTGTGTGTGTGTGTGTGTGTGTGTGTGTGTGTGTGTGTGTGTGCTCGCGCGACCTAACGTTGAATTTCACAGTTTTTCCAAACCGTGCTTTTCCAAGCACAATAGATCTGTCAGAAAACACACTTATGTTTTGGCGCTTTCTAAATGTTTATAAATTCCAAAAGCTAAAATGAACCTTGTGTACGAGAAGAAAACCATGATTTAAAAGCAGAATAAATCACATTTGCGAACGACGGCCGCGGATCGACCGCACTTTCGCTTTTCACTCCACCTCAAAGTAAGCAAAGATGGTGAGCAGTGAAAACAGTCGCACATGAGTCACCTAAGTGTCCAGAGTGGTGACTCCAATTACCGACTCCATCATTAAGTTTGCAGTCGAACGTTGGCACTGATTCAGGTCCTGCAGCAGACTTTCAAATCCCAGACTTTATGACTGAAGCGTGACTCATTAAAGGAACTGATCCTGTCGAATAACATATGGATTTTTGAAGAGAAGGGATTTGTTCACTAGCTTTACATCATAAAATCTTTTCATGTGTTCCACGCTGCCAGGCTCATGCACGTGGATCACACGTGATTAAAATATCCTCCCAGTTTTAAGAGCTCAAGCAAAAAATCTGGCTGTTAAGATGGAAATTTTTCCAAATGTTTGGAGATGAATTTCTGTCTGCAGAATAAAACTAGAAAAACATGGATAATATTTAAACCTACAGCAGATCATCAGTGGTGTGTGAGCTGACTGAGATATAAACCTTCTACAGGAGAGATGGAGCTGAAACTGATTCAGTCCATTAAAGAGCTGTCTACAAAATTTACTCAAATCTAACAACAGAATCACATCTGACATTTCGGAGGAAAATCACATGGATTAAAAGACAACAGTGTTGGACACCAACTTCTCATATATCTGTATTTCAGAGTATTTAAATTTTTAGAGAAACATCTTCATCCTCCCTTCATCCTCTCTTCATCCTCCCTTCATCCGTCTCCTCTCTAAACTCAAAACAAACAGTTAAATGAGAAACTGTACTGACGATTCTGCTGAGAGTGTGTGTGTGGAATGAGTTTTCTTATTCTGCGTGTGTGTGTGTGTGTGTGTGTGCGCGCGCACACGTGTGTAATTGTACTTACTAAAGAAAACTACAAAAGGTCCTGATTTGTGATTTGAAACAATTCTAAAATAAATACACTAGAGTGAGCTGTGCATTAGAGATTAACACAAACACAATCTGTCTGTCTGTCCGTCCTTTTTTTTAAATAATAAAATTGTCCACATATTTCGTCTCTCTGTGCTCATTGAACAGTTGTTTTTTCTTCCAAACGTCCAGTGAAATTCACACGTAATGACTGAATCAGTAAAAATAAACAAATGAAGACAGTCGGAGACGGTGATGGATTGTGTATGTGTAGTGGAGATAACATGATATACACAACTTTAGTAGTTCTATCTGGTAATGATTTGGATCACTTCCTCTGAATGTGCAGGGGGGCACCGGGGGGAAGCATTAGCGCTAATAACACACAGGCTAATGCTTGCGCTGAGGGATCACATGGATTATTCTAAATTCAGTGTCAATAGTTGTTGTATTCATGAACCAAGTCAAACCTACTGACGTGTTTTTGGGAGGAAACCAGAGAACCTGTAACCTAAAGTCAGGATTAAACCCGGGACCTGCAGTTTAAATTACTACAATGATTTAATCCAAAATTCAAATAAAATCAAAGATTAAAGCACTTCACTGTTCAGAATAAAATAACATTAGAATCGTTACAGCAGTTTAAGGTTGAATCCCATACAGCATCTGAAGCTCCTACACAAACCTACAGGAGGATAATGGTTTTATTTCCTACTTGATGCTCTGTAAATCTGATATTAATTGAACATGAAAGGACTAGATCTTTGCCTGCACATAAGGGAGCAGATTTTAATGTTTTATACAGATGCTGGTAGATTGCAGTCATGGGAGAAAGAAAGCTTTTAGTTAACACGTAAAAAATATTTGTGTAAAAACCTCCATTAACAAACCAACTTCAGGTGACGACAAAACGCATTTCAATATATAGTAAACTATTTCCAAAAAAAGTAAACCAATACAATAAATAAGTGCACACTGTAATTCAATAACATAAAAACTCCTTCAGCAACTTCAATATTCAGTAAAATGTGAAGGAGCTTCATTTTCTCACATCATTTTGGAGACATGTTGGGGTTGAGGTCTGGACTTTGACTTTTTTCTAACACTGAGTTTTTTATTCTTTAGTAAATACAGAACAGTTTGTTGGTGCGTTTGAGATCACGGTCCTGCTACATTTTTGACCAGTTTCTGAGTAACACACATTTGTTTCAAGAATATTCTGGTATAAAGTGGAGCTCATCGATACTTCAGCCCTCCTCCAGCACCATGCTCACCAGCTGGTGTCAGGTATTAGTGTGTTTTTTGCCAAAGATGGTGCATGATAACAAACATCACAAATTTGGTTTTATCAATTTTATAAATGTTTTTTTATTTATTCAGAAGCAGTGAAACTACATCATGTGCCATAGTTTTTGGAAAGAAGGAGATTTTTCTCTCAGCAAGACTTCCATGAAAGCTGTACTTTTCCCTGATTGTATTGTCAATGTTCTTATGGAAGCCTGAAGGTCACATGATCTTGAAATATCAGGTAGCTTTTGTATTTTTCATTGTATCTCTAAGCATTCAACAGTCTGAGCTTAAACTTCATTTGGAGAATTCTGCTTCCTGCTGTAAATATCTCACTGCACAGCAGTGCATTTTAACAGTTTTGGAGATGGTTTTAGAGCCCGTTGCTTCTCTGAAGGCATTGATGATGACTTTTCTGCTTAGAATAGCAAACTGGCAAATGTTCTGCTTTTATAGAGTTCCTTCTAGTTTTGATGACGAGAAACACCTGCCTCCTGTTTACTCTCCTAATGAATGTGGAACTCAGATTTGTGTTCTGATTTCCACCTGCTTTATTTAATCTAGATTTATTTTTCTAAATAAAATACTAATAAACTACTACATAATGAAGTCTGTAATACATTTGTTAAATAATCAAATACTGATAAATAAAAAAAATTAAAAATTTTATTTAAAAATTAAAAATAAATTGTGCACTTTCCCATAACTATATATTAAATCAAATGATATTAATAAGGCAGAAAAACGGAGCATCAACATGTTTATACATCACACATTGGAGAAAAAGAGAAGTTAAAAACCAAATCATTCAGGAGATACCACAGAGACTAGAAATGTAGAAATTGTTTGTGTGATTAAACAAAAAAGAAATTAAAAAAGTAAAATTGATGAATAGTGAAATCACAGCAGAGGAACAGTTTTTCAGAACTCAAAACTCCGTGTGGAGAAAATGCCTGGAAAAAGTCTGGAGGGAGATCCAGGGCTCAGAAATCCATCAGACATCACTCATGGTACGTGTACAGTTAAAGTAAAAGTAAACATTGTGGTGACTATTTCCTTAAAGATATTCAGAATATGCACAGTATCCTGTAAATCAAAAGTGACATGTACATGAAGAAGAGAGTGGAATATCTGCACCAAACCATCACACAGATATGCTGACTCATATACAACATGACGATGTGATTGTTTTCTATCACAGGTCCCTCAAACATCCAAACCTTCAGTGTGAACCGAGAAACGAGGAGTTTGATCAACACCACAGAGTGGAAAATGAGCGCCACAATAAATCTCCTTTAAAGGTAAAGGAGTATCAGCTCAAAGTCTTCAGAAAAGTAAATAATGAAAGAAAGAACAAATACTCAAGCACTGAGAATTGAACTTCCCTGAATCAACAAACCAAGACTGAAGAACCCATTAGTGCTCCTGTAGCTCTGTGTAATGCAGGTTTCTGACTGCATGGCTGTAGGTTTCCTCTCGTACTGTGTGTGAAGTGTTAGAACATCAGTTTTCCTCATGAATATGTCGATTAAACCCTCAATAATAACTGACGGAGTGTTTTACCTCCTAAAGCTGATTATTTTCAGCTTGGCCATGGTTTATTCATCTCCTACAACAGCACTTCTTTCTTTCTTTACTTGTTTATTTGTTTGTTTACTCTACTTACATTTATTTATAGTTAGATTTAATTATGATGAAAATCAGAACAGCGGCTAACTATCCTACTTTCACCCTTTTCTTTTAAAGTTTGTAAAATAATACAAAATAAAATGTTTGTTCTGTTACACAGAAAGAGCAAAATGCAAAGTTCTGTTTCCTGTCAATGTTCCGGTTTTGAACAACTGAAAAAATGACTCACACTGGAGACTTCTTACATGTGTGTGTGTGTGTGTGTGTGTGTGTGTGTGTGTGTGTGTGTGGTGTCATTGATTATGCATAAGCTTTGCCTGAAGAACATTTATTTGAAGTGAGATTAAATGCATTTTTTGTGAAAAATTAAAAACATGTGAACTTTTTTATTGACCATCTTTTTAAATCGAATCAGTAGTGTATGTCGATCACACATTCCAGTGTGCGTCCTTACTCTAACCCTAACCCATTACCCTTAACCCTAATCCTAACCCTTCACCATACCCCCTAACCCTAACCCCTAATCCTAACCCCTAACCCTAAACCCTAACCCCTCACTCTAACCCTTAACCCTAATCCTAACCCCTAATATAATCCTTCACCCTACCCCCTTATCCTAACCCCTAACCATAACCCCTAATTTAAAACCCTAACCATAACCCCTAATCCCTCACTCTAACCCTTAACCGTAATCCTAACCCCTACTTTAAACCTTCACCCTACCCCCTTATCCTAACCCATAACCATAACCCCTAATCCTAAACCCTAACCCCTCACTCTAACCCTTAACCCTAATCCTAACCCCTAATATAATCCTTCACCCTACCCCCTTATCCTAACCCCTAACCATAACCCCTAATCCTAAACCCTAACCATAACCCCTAATCCTAAACCCTAACCCCTCACTCTAACCCTTAACCCTAATCCTAACCCCTAATATAATCCTTCACCCTACCCCCTTATCCTAACCCCTAACCATAACCCCTAATCCTAACCCCTAATCCTTAACCCTAATCCTAACCCCTAACTCTAACTCCCTATCCCTAATCCTAACCCCTAATCCTAACCATTAACCCTAACCATTAACCCTAAGCCTTATCCCTAATCCTAATGTGTAATCCTAACCCTAACCATAACCCCCTAAACCCTAACCCTTCACCCTACCCCCTAACCCTAAAGAGTAAACATAATCCCTAAATCTAGCCCCTTATCCCTAACCCTAACCCTTAATCCTAACCCCTAATCCTAACCCCTAACCCTTCAACCCCTAAACCCTAAAACAAAAGCGACTAACACGTTACCCTGACACTAAGCATAATCTTTAATCCTTTCCCTTAACCTCTTACCTCCAGAATGCCATCAGCACCGTCTGACCAATCAGGATTTAGAATTTAACACTACTGTTGTGTAATTTGTATTATTATTAATATTGTATCGTTTACTGACTTACTGCTTTTTAATGAACGTTTAAAGCATCATGAACACTAGAATGAACACGACCCTAAACTCCATCTGCTTTTTATTACCATTAGTAATGGTAAACCCTCTGTGTCTGGATTTTTACTCATTTTGTACAAAAACAAGCACAAAATTAATAAATGTAATGTGATGTACAGAACATGACTGGAGTTTGTTTTCAAATTTAGAATGTGTGTGTGTGTGTGTGTGTGTGTGTGTGTGTGTGTGTGTGTGTGTGTGTGTGTGTGCAACACAACAGAAGACACAATAATATAAAACAGTGATGTGTTAAACGTGTACAGTTTATTAAACTGTGATATGAACATAATACATGAAACTTTGGCACCAAATACATTCAATAAATAAAATGCTGCTGTTTATTCTGTGATGCTGTAAATAAATAAACCATAATTTACTCTGTAATAAATATAGATAAACCTTTATACAGATGCATTGCATCAATGTTTAGTGTAGTAGGTCGACAGAATCCAACACAGCCCAGGGGTCAGAGGTCATATCTGAGCTAATGGTTGTGGTTTTCTTGCTCTTTTATAACTTTATAGAGTTCAGTTTCATTCTGTAGAATGAGCTCCAATCAGTACATCCAGTGAACTTAAATAACAAAATAAGAATATAATATTAGCTGTGCCTCATTTCGATTGGTTCATGCTGTAATGAAGCTCGACTGCATGCACAAACTCCACCTGCATCCTGAAGTCATCATTAAGTTTCATAATAATCTATAAATATCATGAAGGTTTTTATCCCAGTGCTTTTCCCTGCTTACAGTCTAGTTAAACAGTTGGACTCAAGATGTTTATTTCAGGTTGCTGAATTCGTAACATGTTCATTAGCAACTTTTTCTGTGGGATGATGTAAAATATTAACAACAGCAGACGTGTGAAGAATTCGTACAGACTCACATCTTCGGAGCTCCACAGAGCATCGCATTAATCTGCAGTGAGGTGGTGACCTTCTCTACATAAATGATCTTTTGTTTCCAACCGTTCAGGTCATTGAAGGAACTTCACAGAGTTTCTATAGAAAGTTTAAATCACATGAATCTGAAATGTAAATCACACAGGTAGAATATTTCTTTTATAATGAAGTGACCTGCTGTTCTGTTCATTTCTGCACTCAGTGTTTGTGTGATTCTGTTCAGAAGGCACTAAGTGGATTAGAGTAGTCTGTTATAGGATTTACAAAAACGGAATGGATTTGTTGAGGCTCTCAGACACAATCCTCCTGCCCCAGTCTTAGCAGGACACCTGCTTCTCACCGACTCTTATACAACTCTCGCATCTGATTCTACACACATTTCATCTTGATGCTTTCCATAAAAGTGTAGATAAAGTTTACCAAGATTTCATCTATTCATTGAAAAGAGTTTTTTCTATTCATGCACTAAGATGGAAGAATAGAAAAAACACAAACTCTTTTCAAGGAATAGATGAAATCTTGGTAAACTTACTTTATAAATATAAAGTGTATATTTATATAAATATACACGATATAAATTCTAGATTTCAGAACGTTCATCAAAGTTTCAAAGACAGAAATATGATCATGCAGAGATACTGTTTGTTTACTTTCTGCATGTCAGGCCTTTTAGTTTTCTCTGTGCAAAACACTAACAGTCGATATTAATGCTGTGTCTTTTACAGATAAAATGATAGTTTGTTAATGGAGAAGTGACTCTTTTACAGTTTATATTTTTACTTCACTTTCATTACCAGTGTTTACAGAATCATTGCTCACCTCAACTTTTCATCATTTTTGCTGTTCTTGTTCTTATAGTCATGTTGTGTGTGTGTGTGTGTGTGTGTGTGTGTGTGTGTGTGTGTGTGTGTATTATAGAACGTCTGTAGAAAGTGATTATTTTACATCCTGATTTAATATCACTCTGTTATGTGCTATATTGAAATCCTGTCCCAGGAAGACAAATAAACATCATCATCACACAGCTGTTTGTTTTTAAGACCAGAAAAGCAAAGCTGTACTCTGCATGTCAGCTGCAGCGTCTTATTCATACCATTATTCATTTCCTTTCCCTTTAGAGCTCTTTAGAGTCCCCATGTTCAATTACATTTGTTGTTGCATTTCTTAGGACCTTATTATGTGTTTACCTGAAAAAGAACGATCCGTATTTAGGGATAGTGTCAGTAATGGATGTCATACACAAGCACACTTCAGTGCAGAAACCTCATGGATGGTATGATAGCGGCTGTGGTTGTCCAGAAAGGTGATCCCTTCGTAGGCCGTGGGTCGGCAGCATGGCGAATGTCGAGCTCTGTCCACGTTCTCTCGACTCAACACACGCTGACCTTTCATCCTCGCCAGCGCCAGGTCGTAGTTGCGACGAGTTGCTACGCATTTACCACTGCAGTAACGGAAAAGGATGACTTCATCACTGACGTAACCCAAACCCAGCTGGCTCACCGTCACCTCCTTATCAGTCAGTGAACAGGGTTTGGTACCTTTCCTGGCCCTCTTAGTTCTTTTGCCCAGTTTTGCATCCCTTCCAGCTTTCCTCTGCCCCAGTGTGTGGAGGATCTGCTTCAACTCGCTCTCCGTGAAACTCTGGAATATGTGCATGACTGTAAGAAGAGAAAGAGATGGAGAAGGACTTTAGAGTTTTAATAAAATAATATATATAATCATTATTTTTTCAAAATAAAATTGGATTCTACGCTTCTGGCGTCTGTTATAAATTCACAGGTTTTAATAATAAATAAATAAAGAATGAAGGAGAAACAAAGACCAGATTCAATAAAAATGAAATATACATGACAGGATGGATAATCATTTTTCTCTCTTACTTTATGTCTGTGAAATTGGTGGAAGTGTGAAAAAAAAGCTGCACATTTGTTTTATATATAAATGTAAATGTAGCTAAAACATGATTAAAAAAAAGTTAATTTAAATTAGAACAAAAGCTCGAACCCACATCCACTTAAAAAGCAAAACACAGACCCTAACCCATACCCTAACCCTAACCCTAACCCATACCCTAACCCTAACCCATACCCTAACCCATACCCTAACCCTAACCCTAACCCTAACCCATACCCTAACCCTAACCCTAACCCATACCCTAACCCATACCCTAACCCTAACCCATACACATACCCTAACCCTAACCCATACCCTAACCCTAACCCATACCCTAACCCATACCCTAACCCTAACCCATACCCTAACCCTAACCCATACACATACCCTAACCCTAACCCATACCCTAACCCTAACCCATACCCTAACCCATACCCTAACCCATACCCTAACCCTAACCCATACACATACCCTAACCCTAACCCTAACCCATACCCTAACCCTAACCCTAACCCATACACATACCCTAACCCTAACCCATACACATACCCTAACCCTAACCCATACACATACCCTAACCCTAACCCAACAATAAGAGGTTGAGGTTATTAATAGTACCAAGACTTTATAATGCAAATGTTTCATTGATCTTTATCCTAAACCACTAACACTTCACTCCAGTAAACAGTTATAAAATCATCTCACTCACTCCAGAGGTACACAGCTAGAAACTGAGCCACCAAAATTCCAGCATCATGTCCACATTATAATAGAAAGGAGATCTTCTCTTCAGGCCTGAAGATGTTTTTCTTACAGAAAGGTCTAAAGGGATTTACTGCATATTGGTGGAAACTTATTAGTAAATATCCATCTGTTAATCCACTGTATGTGAATATAAACAATAATATGCCTATAAAGATATTTATAAGGATTATAAAGAGTTTATTTGATACTGAGTTTGTGTTAAATGTAACTCATTATTAACTCTATTTCAGGAGGATGGAACGAGGAGAAGATCAATTTTACTCTCAGGATATTCTGATGTTTGATATTTTATTACAGATTCCTTACGTTCAAGTGATTTTATAAATGATCCTTCGTGTCGTGCAGAGAGTCGGAGTCTAAGGACATCTGGCCAACCCAAACCCCAACCCCAACCCTAACCTTAACCCTAACCCCAATCCTAACCCTAACCCCAACCCTAACCTTAACCCTAACCCCAATCCTAACCCTAACCCCAACCTTAACCCCAACCCTAACCCTAATCTTAACCCCAACCTTAACCCTAACCTTAACCCCAACCCCAACCCTAACCCCAACCCCAACCCTAACCTTAACCCCAACCCTAACCCCAACACTAACCCTAACCCAACCCCAACCTTAACCCCAACCCCAAAACTAACCCTAACCCTAATCCCAACCCTAAACCCAACCCTAAACCCAACCCTAACCCTAACCTCAACCCTAACTCTAACCCCAACCCTAACCTTAACCCTAACCTTAACCCCAACCCCAAAACTAACCTTAACCCCAACCCTAATCCCAACCCTAACCCTAATCCCAACCCCAACCCTAATCCCAACCCTAACCCTAATCCCAACCTTAACCCCAACCCTAACTCTAACCCCAACCCTAACCTTAACCCCAACCATAACCCCAACCCTAATCCCAACCCTAACCCTAACCCCAACCCTAACCCTTATCCCAACCCTAATCCCAACCCTAACCCTAATCCCAACCTTAACCCCAACCCTAATTCTAATCCCAACCCTAACCCTAGAGCTCCTGCTGACCTTCTGAGCTTTATTAATTCTCTCATCCTTCCTCTAATCACTCAGTCAACTGGATTCTCATAAATTCATCTCTCAGTGAAAGTATTTATGTGTGTGTGTTTTTGTATGTTTAAATTTCTGTGTGTGTGTGTGTGTGTGTGTGTGTGTGTGTGTGTGTTTGTTTGTTTGCATGTGTGATTGTGTGTTTTTGTATGTTTAAATTTCTGTGTGTGTGTGTGTGTGTGTGTGTTTGTTTGTTTGTATGTGTGATTGTGTGTTTTTGTATGTTTGTATTACTGTGTGTCTTAGTGTGCTGTCTGTGTTTGTGTGTGTGTCTGTGTTTGTGTGTTTGTATGTTGGTGTTACTGTTTGTGTATGCATCTTTCTTTGTATTACTGTGTATGTTTGTTGGAATTATGGTGTGTGTGTGTGTGTGTGTGTGTGTGTGTGTGTGTGTGTGTGTGTGTGTGTGTTTGTGTGTTTGTTTGTATGTGCGATTGTGTGTGTTTTTGCATGTTTGTATTACTGTGTGACTTTGTGTGTGTGTGTGTGTGTGTTTGTATTGTATGTTTGTATAACTGTGTGTGTGTGTGTGTGTGTGTGTGTGTGTGTTTGTTTGTATGTGCAATTGTGTGTGTTTTTGTATGTTTGTATTACGGTGTGTCTTTGTGTGTCATCTGTGTTTGTGTGTGTCTGTGTTTTTGTATGTTTGTATTACTGTGTAATGTTTGTATGATTGTGTTACTGTGTGTGTGTGTGTGTGTGTGTATGTGTGTGTGTCTTTATAACTGTGTGTATATGTATGTGTGTTTATGTGTGTCTATGTATGTTTGGTATTACTGTGTGTGTGTGTCTGTGCGTCTTTGTGTGTCTGTGTGTTTGTATTACTGTGTATGTTTGTATTTCTAGTGTGTGTGTGTGTGTGATTGTATTGTATGTTTGTATTACTGTCGGTGTGTGTGTGTGTGTTACTGTTTGTGACTTTGTGTGTGTGTTTGTATTGTATGTTTGAATTACTGTGTGTGTGTGTGTGTGTGTGTGTGTGTGTGTGTGTGTGTGTGTGTGTTTGTGTTTGTTTGTTTGTTTGTGCGAGTGTGTGTTTTTGTATTTGTATTACCTTGTGTCTTTGTGTGTCATCTGTGTTTGTGTGTTTGTGTGTGTGTGTGTGTGTGTGTGTGTGTGTGTGTGTGTGTGTGTGTGTGTGTGTGTTTTGGTATGTCTGTATAACTGTTTGCATATGTTTGTGTGTCTATGTGTGTCTATGTATGTTTAGATTACTGTGTGTCTTTGTGTGTCTGTGTTTGTATGTTTGTATTAGTGTGTATGTTTGTGTTACTGGTTGTGTGTTTGTTTGTAGGAGTGTGTGGTTGTATGTTTGCATTACTGTGTGTGTGTGTGTGTGTGTGTGTGTGTGTGTGTGTGTGTGTGTGTGTGTGTGTGTGTGTGTTTTGTATGTTTGT